>JACCGJ010019702.1:0-79676 GCA_013407085.1 Atriophallophorus winterbourni | reverse complement strand
CGGAATTATTATTGCTTCTGTAAGAAGTTGGTATTTAATTATTACTATATGGTATGAACTATCCAATATTGTCGAACAAAAGCACTAGCCAAATTTTCTCGAGATGATCATAACTGTTGCTCTCAGAGATTATCCCGAGTCTATTAATCGCGTAGCTGTCGCAATAAAATTAAAAAATATGAAGCGTTATCGATCGACTAGCAACCAGCAGTTACGTAACACACGTTTCCCTTATCAACGTTGAGCTTAGCATTGATCATTCCTGCCTATGGACCCCGGATGAAACAGCCCCAGTATACATAAAATTTCTATCTGTATTGCGTACGACATGATAGCAAAATGATGGCATTATGTTACTTTGAATCTCTGTTTTGAAAATCTATCGACAGTGATTGTTTACTTCCACTTCCAATATTTCTCATTAAAATTCGGATGCATACTATTTCTTAATCATTCATCATTCATTCATTTCAGTCCTCTCCGTGCCGGGTGGCACATGAGGCGAAGACAACTTCACGCCAGTGGTTCCGGTCTGTCGCTGCTCCCGTTGCCGTCTGCACCGTGAATCCTTGTGCATGTAGTTCGCGTTCCAACGTTCTGCGCCAAGTTTCCTTGGGCCGTCCCCTTTTTCGTTTACCCTTGCGGATGCCAGTGCATGGATACCTTCGTATGCAAACTGGGATCCATCCTGGAGACATGACTGAACCACGGATCTGTTGTCATCGTTTCCGTAGCAATGTAGGTTTTACGGTATAGGGTTGCTAGCCCTAAGCCCAACCCTTCTCCTTTCTCAGACGGGCTTGGGACCGTGGGTGGGGAGGCTGCAATCCGTGACGTACAACGGATGAAAAGCGACTTATCCTCTAGGAGGAGGATAGTCGCCACAAAACTAAAAGTTAAAGTAGTGCTCACACCGCCGCACTTATCACACCACTACCGGATTTAAACCATTTCATGAATTGTGTGTTACTTTTGATTATAGCTATCGGAATTCAAACGTTTTAAACTTGTCTACCGATCTACAGCAAAGTAACCGTTTCAACGTTAATATCTCAGTTTTCTCACGCGCACAACATTTTCCCCACAACTAACTATCCTACCGTTTTTGCTATTATTGCAAAGATCGCATCTGATACCTGATTCTGTGTTCTGACTTGTGTGGTTAACGAGTTATCGTGGATTATTTGTTAAATGACGAAATCAGGAGTTCAAACACAGCTTTATCGACCAGCCGGCTCTTTGAGGAAATTGCTGAATGCTGTCTTTTAAAAATTTCACTGTGCGCTTATGAAAATTAAACAACACACACAAAAATATCATCCATCAAAATATTAGATCAAATATTCATTGGCATTCCCTTGCCAAATGCATCTTCGACTAAAGATAATTGTACTGAAACAGCGCCACCGCACACTGATCAGATAACTTTACTAACAAAAATACTTGAATGTTGACTCTGAAGCAGTCGACACAATAGACGGCTCGCGATTCGCAGGTCCACTTCCCACTCCTTATCTTTGCTGAGAAAATGAATCAAAATTTTCGTCACGCAAACGCACAATTTCTTGGAGTCAAAATCAGTAAACTGTGCCGTAAAATATTTGAAATTCTTATCGGAGATCTCATTCGCTGCAACTCAAAATGTTCGGTACAGTCCTATTACAAATACAGATGTGAAGTAGAATACCCGGGTTCCCTCTTGTCTTTCAATACTTGTGTGGAAAACGAGAAACGTGATATAGCATTTAGGATATCCTCATAAATGACATTTTTGTCAGTGTTACCTGGTACAGTACGTTAGCACCAGGTAGAATACAGCCATTTTTTGAATAAATATTCGTCCTCCGTCTGCACACGAAATATGCAAATTAAACCTGCTCGATAACACTCGCTTTATTACATAATGTAATGTAATACTAGATAACAATGTACCTTCCATCCTAGACCTTGTTTTGCAAACAGAAAAGCTCAACATGGATAACCTTGCCTACTGAAGTCCAGTGAGATTGAGTGATCTCGTAGGAAATCAATTTGGCTATCTCTGTGCATCTGTGACAACAAGTGATGGAAGTTAAACTGTTCGACGGTTTTTTATATTGAGGCATTAAGTGCTGTTTTCTAAAACGCAATTAGCTGCGAACCGGAAACCAAAAACTAACATGAGTATTTTGTATTGTGGTGCTCACATCCATATCTCACATATTTATGAGTTTTTGATGTGGAAACCAAATAAACTCAAGCATACAATCAACGCATTTGCCTTCAAGTATTCGAGAAAAATATCCGAATTGGACCTAAGAAGTAAAACATCAAAGTGGTGAAATGGGCGAAATAGTAATTTAAAAAAGAGAAAGAAAGACAAAGCTATATACAATGATGTTGGGAATTTCATCTTAATAATAATGTCAAAATAACATAACGAATGCTGTAAAAATGAAAAGAAATTATACGCAGAAAATGTAGATATAATATACATGAGATAAACTGAAATTAATGGAGGCAAATGGAATGAAGCACATTCCTTATGAAGACATTCTGGAAAGTGACATGATGTACTTCGATCGTGTCTTCAATGAAAATCGACTTTCAATGAGATCGTCAAGTAGCGAGTAGGAAGTCTCACTTAGGGAAATATAGATAAGTCGAACAAAGGATGATAAATACTATTTCAGGCATACATCATGATTATCTTTATAAGGAAGAGTTTGGTGACAGCATCTACAAAACTGCACGCCAGTGTCCATAGAATCCATTTGTTTACTGAGTGATAGATTACACAACTTGCATTCCAATAAAAGCTCTACTACCAGGAAGGAATATTATGCATGATAGAGTTCATATGCAAAATCCCCTGTCTTAAGTTTGACGATCATGCTAAGGATAAACCAGGTGTTGCCATCATGTCTGCTGGATTAACAACAACTGCATCAGAAACGGCTGCATCAGTGGCAACTTTCTTCCATCCGAGAGAACGTAAAATCGGATCACCTTTGCTCTGAGTGCAATTACTGTCAAGTCAGAACGTCGCTCTACGCATTATTCCATCAAGAGATTGAAAAGCCTCCTACAGCCGAAGGAATAAGCACACACGAATCGAAGCAATGTGCTCACTCGCGAAGTAACCAACTCACATACTTATTCAATAACATTCGGATGAATGACATGATTTCTATCAATTGGAAAAGCGGAATTATCACCCGTATTAAAAAAGAAATAGCGTTTGCAAAGCTAGGAATACATGTCTAATAATTTTTTCAGACGTAACTATTTGTGGAATGTTCGCTTAAAAATGTTCCAAAAATAAGTGTATTTCGTGTAATACATGGTAAATTACATTCCGATCATATACCGTTTGACCAATGAAATTTGATACAATACGACTATTCAAGCATGACATTAAACTCGCATAGCCAATAAAAATAATTTCATTAAAATAAAAACCACCTTAGTCTAACCCATGATCATTTTGTTTAATTCGACATGTTTCACGTAGTCTGTGAAATCATAACCGTCGCATTGGTTTTGGCAAGTGCAAAGGCTTCGCCCATCGAAATCTGGCCTGAAGCAGTGTCCAAAGGTAAGAAGTTGAATAAACTGATTTCTGTTGATTCATCGTTTCCTCATAGCCTGTTATTGTCAATCAAATATGCTAGTTCAATTACCTGTAATAATAATAATAGTAGTAATAGTAATATTAGTAAGAAGAAGAAATATTAATAAAAATGATAATAATGAGTACGTTTGACAATAAATTGTTTTGCTCGTTTAAGATTATTCCACGAAAACTATAATATGCACTCGAGAGATCAGCGGTAATAAACTTTTGCTCCGCCTGAAAAAATGCACAGATGCTGCCTCCAACGAGGTTATAGTGCAGTTTCACTACACGGATTTGTTGCTATTTATTCGTATTGGTATCATTGATGATATACCATGTTACTTTGGATAGGATGAGAGATATTGCAACGCAGAAAAATAAATCTTTGAACCAAAATTTGATTTCGTTTCACTAGGATCATTAAACTGATCATCAGTTAACAAAAGGAACATTAAAATTAGCTCTGTTCGTTAATAGTTCAAAGCTTCTGCAATATGTGTCACGTTGGGAGGAACTATGCAAACGACCAAAAAAGAATCCTCATGTTATACTCAGTGACTCTTGTGGCAGAATCGAACAGTTTACCTTGAAAAACTTTTGATCAAACACATCGAGTCCTCATTACTGGGTTATTGTTGAGAAATGATTGATCGAAAGGTTGGGGCATCATTATGGTTAGCTCGCATATAATTGTAAAATTTTGTTTTAAATAAAGCTGAACGAGTGGACAGAATATTCGCATTGGCATCCCATTCAATCACACTCACACATTACGACTGGTTTTATGCTGTTTGTACACAGCAGGTAAGGACAGTACAATGAGCATTGGCATGCCTTAAATCAGTGAGCAAATGGTAAGTAATGTATGAACTGGTAAGCCACTGTCAGGTAAGGCTGGCGCGGAAAACCTGCTGAATCACAATTGTTTATGTAGCGAGTTCGGAGTGAGAACGACATTGATTGCGTCAGGTCATAGCAAGCTAATGAGCTACAGCTGGAGAAAATTCATATCCAATTATTGGCGTTTTGTGAAAACTTTCAGGTCATCTGTCCAACAATAACCAGGTTATACTCCGCGTTCGATAGCCACTTGAAGACTGCGTCCCAATTCATCCATAAGGTCAACCTGACAAAAGCTAATCTCCTTCAACCATTATTCCCACAACACGTTAGCAAGACCATTTGGCAAGCGCGTTAATTACGTACAAAACAAATAACAAAATACACGTCTATCTTATATAAGCAAACCAGGTAACCACAACGCTCTCATAAATCGATCTGATTTGTCAATCGATTTCGTGCCAGCCGGTGCGCTTTTAGCCATTACCACGCGGGGCCCGTTTGACCGATCTTGACGAATTGTATATCGTTATATTCAGGTTGAGGTTCATTATCTTCACATACTTCGAAAGGTGTTGATTGTAGGGTCGTTTTAATGCAATCCTTCCGAAACACGAATTATTACGAGTTCGCAATTGTCGTCGTCGGATTTTTAAACGCATCCTGCACTTGTGTGGTGCCGGATGGTGGCGTTCTGCACATAATCGTGATTAGCATTCTTCACCGATGCACTTGGCAGCTCCATACGAACAAATATCCCGACGGTGTTGTTTTCACTCAACAGGTATGAACAATACGATCCAGATACACATGCCTTGAAACAGTGGAGAATTGGCGAACAATGTGTAAACTTGTAATCCACTGTTAATAAAGGTTAACGTTATTTGCCAGTTCAATGGCATGCGCCCGCACACATGCGCATGGATGAAACTCAAAGAATTAAAACCGAAAAACGCAACTAATGAAGTTTAACAAATTGATATGTATTGCAAAAGTACTTTAAGTGGGAAACAGTATTACGATTTTTATATGCAACGATAAATTCTCCTTGCATTCTTCTTCGTATTGGAGTCCTCAGGTGCGGCCGTCTGAGGCACTCAACGTATGCCATATGTTGAAAACATTCAAACATCTTAGCCTTATACAGCCTGTCCAGAAGCAAAATATTCAATTCGAATCCATGTTGTCCAACATAGTTTAGAACTGAGTGTTAACACGTATTCATCTTTAGATCAAAAAAATCCGTGGAGAACTACAATTCAATTCAATTCGATTTTAATGGCCTAAAAAGCATATAGCTTTGCAAAAAAGCACAGAATAATATGACAAAAACGAATTTTCAAACTGACAAAAATCCAAAACCCTGGTCCATTTTGTCAACGGTATAAACCGGATCCAAACTTACATGGACCCGGAAAACCGAAATTGCCACCGGTTTCTATTATTTTTAAATTTTACGTAATAAATGAGTTTGTTTACGCACGAGATGCCGTAAATATTTTTGTACTCCTATTTTTACCACATGGTTATTGTAAATCATAAACTAACCTCAAATCTTAAAATTTTAAATCTTGCAGTTGAGTGGCGTTTTGCAGCTTGATGTGTATCTTTGAGACCGTTTGAAAGCAGTGTTTGGTAATCTCCAAAAAAAGCTGAAATATCCCTAGCAATGTAAACCTTGCGTTAAATAGCATTCCCCAGCAAATGTAAATTACAATATGCACGATGTTTATCAATGTATGAAGTGAAATAGACGGTCATTAATGATCCGTCACAATCCACTCGAAACTGTTAAATGTCATTTAATTTTATTAGTTACTCCTTCGTGTGTCAAAACTTAGGATGGGAAAAAATATCTATCATTACTCCGTTTTTAATTGAAATGTGAAGGTTTGTAACATTTTTAAAGACAATAACAAAGTTTGATCTCGTGAATATGTTCATCTCTTCAGACGACTAATATAATTCTTGAAACATGGCAAATTTATAGTTAAAAATATATGAATTCAAGATGGTTAACAAGCAGCATAATTATCTGGTGTTTAAATCCACAAGTTTATTGAACGTTGGTTTTCAAGTCCAACATTGTTTACTAAATATTTTACTGTTTCGTATGGATCCACCTCCTGAATCCCGGTTGTAGAGTGCAATTGCAGGAGATGTGAGCATCACAATGCATTCGTCATTTAATATTCCATGAGTGCTGGTTCGGAAATCCCTCTGTGATTCGCTATTGAACTGCACCTTCCAAGTTTAAGTTTATTTACTACATTTTTACTGTTTCAAGGCTCACTGAACATAATGTTTTATTGACGACATCTGACGGTGGCGAACCGCAAGAAAACGTTTCTGAGTGTTGATGCTGGCAAAGTAGGCAACATAATGTTTCGTCCTGAAGTTAAGCTCGTTTATGGGAATTGGATGATGTACAATCAAGGAATGTTTCCGTATTTTAAACAAGAAACGATTTTGTATTATAACTGACAGGTCATGGGCAATACCACAACATTTTGTTATCTAATTTCAAACCAAGTGCATTTGCTAGTTGCGAAAAAGCATTTTCGGCTCACAGAAACTGACATATTTAGCATCCACAGAAATAGTCCTTTTGCAAAGGAAAATCATTCGGGTACAATTTTCAAGCATATACTACTGACCTATAAGACGTAACAAAACCGTTAAAAATATAATATAGGTCATAGCTCGCCGAATTAAAAAAAATACACACCTCTGACTTTCGATTCTTATGTATTATTAAATCCGAATTCTGCGACACCCTACCAAGTATTAATGAGTATATATTCATCAATAATAAAAATCTAATAACAAATTTCATCGCAAACGAAATATCGATTTATTCTCAGTGTTAGTCCATTTTGTTATGTCAGTCCTAAAAACCATCACGAGAATTACATCTATGTTAGATTTTTCCAACCTCGCAATTTTGAATAACACTCAAATGTAAGATGGTAGGTCTAAAATGTTATCAACAGTACTCGTTTTTCGAGGTTTATGATAAAAAAGCATGGATTTATCAATGCATTATCAATGTTTGTACCACTATTATACTGGATTCGTATCGTAATTAATTTTTAATTAATTACTGGATTTTTAATTCACATATTGATTTTCTTTTGTAAATATGGAACATCTAACGCGTTGAATACCAGTAATTTGCCGTGCCGGATCTGAGTCTTTCGACAATCATTGACCAATTCTTGTTCTTATCATATGAAAACAATGAATATATTATTGCAATGAATCAGGATGTTGCTACGTGACAGCAGTAAAGTGAAGAAAAGCCAAACGCTTAATTTTCTATCCCTATTATTTTCTAAAAATGTTAGCAGTATGTGAATCATACATTTAAATACATACGCCAACTTTCAATTTTACATTTTAAAATTTCATTTGGCAAAACTATTACAAACCTGATGCAATAAATTCATGTTGTTTTGAAAGAATATATATATATATATATTCGAAGTTTTTCAGTGATAATTTTTATTTGATAAAAAATGCACGAATTCAAGGGTCACAGTCAGAACAGCAAACGTAATGGAATAACCTCGTTCTGACTATAGCTACTAGTTAACCATTCCACAATCTAGATCAAATTGTCGAACGTTCTTCTTTGCTGTCCGATTTTGTTTTACATGGAACTGTCTGCCTCCACATATCATTTTGCATCAAGCCTGAAAATGTTCAAGGCTGAAATTAACAAGTATATGCTGACTAAATCCAACCTCGCAACTCAATACATAAGCTGACTTTGTATCTTTATTGTTTTTATGCATTCCCTATATTTTTAAGCCATGGATAGTTAGAAATATTTGAATTTCAAACCATAAAATGTTTGAATTACTTTGAATTATAACACTAGGTCTGACGAAGCTTCTGTGCCAGAAGTGAAACGTTACCAAATATCTGTTCAAACCGATTCATCGCATACTGTTTTTATGAATTTGGATTCCCGATCGGTCTCAAATAGGTTCAACTACATTATGCAAAAATGTTCCAACGATTGCGTTCCATTTTCAATTTTCATGACAGTGTATAATCGATGCTCACCCAATATTTTCAATTACATGCGCTAAAGGTTTCTTCCACTGATTTGCATGTGTTAACATTTCCATTTTAAAGTTAGTAAAAGGTGAATTCACAAATCTATGAGGCAAATTTTTTGGCTATTTCGCGTCCAATATGATATCAGATCAATTTTGTTATACCTTTCCAAATTAAAGGAATTTAGCAAACGAACATGTGGGAATGATTTAATGGATCAGGCATGCGGTAATGCTTGAATTAGTCATTGAAATTCGAAACCACAAAATGTAAGCTTATGGAATATTAGTTTAGGTAAATATTCCGGACACACTTGCAATGAAGGAAGAATTTTGGGACATGTAAATATTCGACGGGTATTGGGAAAGGGGGAGAGTGTTTTCTGTCCAACAGAAGCAGAAATTTGTTTAATAACTAGTTAAGACGGTGTTTTTGCATTGTTTCACTTGTGACACAGAATCAGCCCAAAGGTGATAGTCAGATCAGGTAACAAGACTAAATAGCATGTCGACTTGCGGTGAATAAGAATGATGAGGCAACTATCTTATCTGGCTCTCATCACTGATGCGAAGGTAAGTACCTAATATTTAACTTATACTATAGTGGGTTAGATTTTTGTATCTTCAAAACATTACCCAACTTTTGAAGAATCTATTTGGGACCGACCGTGTATATATAATGCAAAGAATATTGTGTACAAACGGTTAGAGAAGAATTTCAGGGACATAAAATTTCTCAAACCAAGGGTAATATTAAGGACAGAGAACATGACTAAATAGCATTTCAAACATCATCTCGGTTTTTGATGTTATCGCTGAGCAACTTACAGTAAAGCTAGAGAGGGATCAAGTGACGTAGGCATGACAAGGATCCGTGATCGCTTTTCTTAATACTATATAAACATATTGTCAGTCCTGAATAACACCCGCGATTTGACGAAACTTCTGTGTCAGCAGTAAAACGTTACCCGAAAAGTGCTCGAACCGATTACATACAAAATGTCTTTCATTATAAATGCACAATGCGTCCCGAACATATTGTAATCAATTAAGTACGATCACGTTATAGATTAACACGTTTTCACATGGGTGAATATTGAATTCTCGTACCAAAAATTAACCGTCTTGCATGAGCGAAATACCGCATAACTGCGCCCTAGCATTGACACACCATCATTAATAAATGCATCGATTTCTTAAAGCATTCAGTATTTAGCTCTGTGTCTGGATACGGAGTCGTGTAAACAACCTCGAAATTCCGTGGATACGATTTTAGAAAGATGTCGTATTGTCTCCGGGTGTACGTTTAGTTTGAAGTAATTGTTTACTTTGCTGCTCATAAAAAGTATCTCGTAAAATTCTTATATAAATCGCGACTGCAACGGCAAAAAGGTTGATAAGTTACCGTTTTTAACTATCATTCATAAAACATTCAACTGGGAAGATATCCAGAAGAATTGAGGTTTGCAACCGCTAATAATTTGAATGGAGCCAAGAATAATTATGTTTAAAATCGAATAAAAGTGCAAAATTATTTACCCAAATATCCAAAGATTCAAAATTCAATCACTAACATCACCAATCATGTTTTAACTAATTCTAATTTGACAACATTGAATCTAACAAAATCCAATTTCGGTCAACGCTAATATATCAAATATCGTTGTAGAATTTGATCAAGTAACATAGCGAAATACGTTTAAGTAAGCTAACTGATTTGATAAGAAATATTTAGGCTAAATGCTCATCACCAATAGATTCATTCCGTATACGAGTATTGCTTCATTGCAAGGTATAATCAATTGTCAATTCAATAACTGAGGCTGATTGATCAACTTCCGTCAAGGCTATGAGATTTCGAAAGCCAAGAATTCAAATCGATCATTTTATTGCTTATATTGAAGAACTTGTGCAAACATTGTATTTAGGTAAACAAGGAGCGCTTGTGTGCCACTGCTGGATAAGGCCGGTACGACCAACCTGTTCAACCACGTGTATAAACACATGTTTAATGGGGTTAAACCCATAACCATGAACCAAAATATTCATTTGCATGCTTTTCCGTCACACATCCCACGACCGGTTTCGTGCATACATGTGGCATAAAAGCGCTCCTTGTTTACCATTCCTCCACTGCTTCAAACGCATGCGGATCCTGATCTTACTGTCCCTACCTGATGAGTGCAAACAGTACGAAACCGGTCGTGGGATGTGTGACGGAAAATCATGCAAATGAATATTTTGTATTTAGGTATTTCATATATTTACACGGATTTTCGCCATTTGCACGTTACTCGCATCTCATAATCTTGTGTATTTGGGGTTCACCCTGTGTTGCAGCCATGCAACAATATAAGGACAATTGGCTCTGTTCTCTGATCGTATTTTTCATTTGGTAATGTTCTTTTGGTGAACTTTGCATCGCTTTCGATGGATCTTTTCCAAGTCTGTTTAGGCCTCTCTAAGTTTTCTTTTACTTTTTGAGTTCATAATCCATTGCTTATCTCGAGATGTTGAGGAGCAAATAAATGTCGTCTTGGCATCGAAACAGTTGTCTGTCTGTCTGTCTGTCTGTTGGCCTCCGTCGGTCGATGTCGACCATGGATGTACATCACATCGCATGAATTTCATGTTTTGCAACTTTTTGAATGATTCGTGAGGAAACAATCTCATCCCATCAGCGCTTTGGCAACGTAGTCAGAACTTCTGATTGTATTCAATCATTGCACGCCGCCGGGCGTGATCTGCGTTCAGCAGCCAGAGCTGTATTTGTCTCCTCTACCCGCTCGGCTTGCAGTCGACGCTTTACACAATGCCTCCAATGTGAGCGGTCAAGAGCAAGTTCTTCCCAGCTGGCGGGGTCAATGTCAAGAGCTTTCATATCTCTTTTGCAAACATCTTTGTACCGCAAGTGCGGTCTGCAAGGAGGAATACTTTCCATAACGTGAACTCAAACCTCCTAAACTCTTATCTTGCCCTTATTTTCATGATTATGGACTCCTAATCGGTCTCGAATATTTTGAAATATGGAGTATGTTAGTTAGCTAGATATAGCTTGATGTGGATTGAATGCAGCTATCATTCTTTGATGCTCACAAAGTTATAGTCTACAAGGGCTTGACCATCTGTCAAAGTGATTCAAAGTTGTAATGGTCTAAAAAGCATTTAGCTTAACAATAACCATAGGATGAAGTTATGAGGTATATACAATAAAAAAAGAAGAACAGGAAAACTCATGTAGTATAAATCGTATCAAAGTTTGGGTTGTCTCTTCTCTGCGAAGTTTTGTCCAAATTAGCTTGAAAATATCCAGGTTTGGCTGAGTGTGGTAACAGTGGAGGGGAGGGTGTTCCATGTGAAACTTACACGTACATCATACGAATATCTTCGACAGTTCAGTCTTGAAGTGGTAATAAGCACTGTAAGTTCATGTTTCCGACTGGCACGGGGTGGCGAGCGTGTGAAAAGTTTGTCGTCTATCAAGAAGAAGAAAAAAACAACATCTTCTAATAAATTAACCTTTTTTGGAGAATATTTTGTTTATGTTTGTGACTACTCATCTGTGTTAAGCCCATCGAAATATTCACAAAGTTGATCACGATGGTCCATAATGGAAGCAATTGACTCGAGTGTTGCTTCTACTTCGGCTCATCAGCTGTGCATATCCTCCACTTCGGGAGGGATTCGAACCCCCGGACATCACCAGTGTAGTTCCACGCCTCACGACCTGGGCTAACGTCCACCGTTTGACCGATTGTAATTAAGCGCTAATGAAGAAATTAATTAATTAAGAAATTTAGCACGCACCCGTTTGTGTCGTTTCACTGCGTGTGCTCAACCGTCTACTTTTAAAATTTATGTTAAACAAATCGACACATACAAGAAAAAGTAGCGCTAACTCAATAATGTAAGTAGAACTGTCCAAAGGTTCTTGTTGTCTAAAAAAAACTGACGCAATTATATACACGTTTAACTGGATAGCATGTTAGTATCAGCTTATATTGAATAATTAATCATGGAATCATTAACAGAAATATTTCTTATATTCGGGTGTATAAATTAATACATTTCACCTATTGGTAAATGAGATGTATATTTTATTTTTTTCTGATATCCCCATTTTAGAAGAGCAACTTGAAGATCGATCTTCGTCTGATTGGAGTGACGTGGAACCGAAAGAACTTGGCATGCTAATCCAACGACTCAACATGGATGGCTATAACAAACAAAAAATGCTGAATTTACTAAATGAGATGACCAGACCTCAGCGGTTTGATAGTCTGCGTCCTTTACGCTTCGGTTAACATCCTATTGAGAGCACGTTTTCAGCACAACAAAATTTCTTTTAATTGATCGATTTGTCTGTTCAACATCATTGGATGTTAGGTTTTAAAGTAATTTGCCAATGCAGACGGTAATCTAAATGATTTGAACATCCATGCGCTATACTCACCACTACCTCTCCCGTACACCGAAATTCGACACCACTTGATTCAGACATGTCTGAATTTAGAATGCCTAATGTTTACCATAAATAAAAACAAACCCCGAGATTTCACCGATAGTAAATAGGCTGAGGACTTCGGGCATTAAACTTTTATCACGTTTGGAATGTGATAAATCTCGAGACTCGATACACCTCATAATATCTGCCTTTGGAAAGAACGTTTGCTACGAATCGGTGTAGCATCAACGGTGCAGCAATTTGTCCAAATATGAGCCAGTACTAGCGAATATGTAAATGGAGCATTTAGAAGAGATAGATTTAAAAAACGAAGATATAAAACCAAAGATATGGTGGCACTATGTTAGCGATATATTTGTCATCATAAAGCGAAACAGACTAGAAACGTTTCATAGTTATCTTGATAAGTCGGATCCAAAAATCCAGGTTACAAAAGAAATATGTCAATTTTATCTACAAAAATCTTCAACTGAAACATTTTGCTGTGGTAAAAACTGCAAATACATAATCCTCTAACGTAAACTTAAGTGGAGGATCCAAAACAATCATCTGTTATAAAATACAAGCAAAGCATGTCGGTCGAGATACGGATCAAGTTCAAAATCCCAGCCACGAAAACAAGTTATTCAGCAGCACACGAACAGCATCCGAGTAGTTTTAATGTTCTCAGCTGAGTGAAGACGAAAGAACAACTATGAAATCTGGCTCAACATTATTAAATCTTAAGCGGTGAGCGATCAATCATTCCTCGGGGACTAGTGTGAAATGTCTTTCGTTGTCCGTCAACTGGGGAAATGAAGGCGAAACGTCTGATGCAATCGGGTGGGAAAAACATGTGCCCTCAATGTTTGGGATAAAAACGTATCGTTTAGTTTAGCTCAACATGGAGACACAAAAATGGCGGCAGGAAGACCATACATGAAAGTTATTTTGTGGTTACACATAGGGACTTTCCGTGGTAAATGTTTCGTAAATAATGCTTTATTTTGTCACATTGAAAAAGCGATGGTGCAGAACGATTCAATGTTAAATATCTGACGTAGTTGATGCTGTACCCGCCGAATTAATATAAAATATCGTCAGAGTCCCTGGCAATGTTGGACAAAATCCAGTCACAGTCCACTGGATGCAATGGAAGCTTGGAGTAGTTTACACCAGCTTGTTTAACTAACGTAAATAGTTTCAATGATGGTTTGAATCTGACTTTCGTAAAGCGATAGAAGTAATTCATTCTGCTCCATCGCATACAAGGAAAGGGCTACATCAGTATTAAATGAATCAACTTGTCCACATTGTCTATTACCAGTGGCGAAAATGGTTAATTTCGATTCATGGAAAGAAAATTAATAGGTTTCATATCAGCACCCAAATATGTCCAGCAAACAAGCTGGGTTCTGTCTCGATCATTAGCAAGAGCTTAGGGTACTAACAAGAAGCGGATTGTTACCTGCTTGAAATGACCCTCATTCGAAAACGTGCTCCACTGGGACGTGATCGCTATATTGAATGATGTGCCTAACACAGACAACATTCGTCGGGTTGCCCTAACTGTTCGGAAGAATGGCTTAAATATTGATTTCCAGACTGCAATTTTGAGTCACCGTATGATGCCTTTAATTGGTGAAGTCTAACTAGAGACAAGCGTCTAGTGAGACAGAATAGACGTTCACGTTGGCTAGGCCAATACGTACTAGACTGAACAAAATATGCAAGAAATGGACGATATTATAACTTCGTGTTTATCAGCCAGTCATTGAAGACGACAGCGGTGTAGGAAAGGAGATTGGTATACCATCAAACAATTAATACACATATTCTGATCGTTCGGAAAAAATGTTAGCTATCCCTCTGGAATACACGCTGTATATTAAATAATGATTTCTATAAATATAGGAAGAAAAATAAGCGGAAATTAGGCATGGGTTTTTGGACAAAAATAAGGTAGGTTGGAAAAAATTCACTTATGTGAAAGGTTCCCATATCGAAGCACTAAATCTCTAGTATCCGGCTTAGCATGCATTTAAAGCGTGAAAACGTGCAGATGCTTTTGACGTAATGTTTCAACGTGCAATATTTCCCTGTGCAAATGAAGGCGGAACTAATTTTCTTTCTCCGTCGAATGTTTGTCATTAATTTATCATATTAAAATCTAGTAGCAAGAAGCAACCACAACTGGGATAACGTACCTCTAACTGACAAAATGCCTTCGGTAAATCAATAAAACAGCGTACAATGACATACGTTGTTCCCGGCATTTTTCTTGAAGCTGTCTGATGGAGATCATACCAACGGTTGATCCTTCCCCGCGGAAATCACATTGAGATTCGGAATAAACTCGAGTAGCTAAAACTTGTATCCATATCTGTAGGACTATAGCAAACAATTGGCCTACAACATTCAGAAGGGAGATTACTCTGAAATTGTTGCAGTCGCCCCTTTAAACGTTATTCTTAAATAGCGAGATGATCTTTGGGTCTATCATTTTTCACATAACTGTCTAGGCCTGTGAAACCCGACAGTATCTTAGCCCTCGTGCAGTCTCTGACTGTACGGCACTTTGCCGGAATCAGGCTTGTGCTTTCATACATACATCTCTTGTGGGACACGCTCCTCCTGCCATCACTAAAAAACATTGGTGAGGATGCAATATTGCTGCTCTACAGCATTTGATCTCAGGTGGAATTCCGTCGTCACCAGGGCTCTTCCCTGGTGTATTGCCCTATTGAGCTCATCAAGAGTAGTGGGCATATCTAGATGTACTGTCCCTAGAGTATAGAGAGGAAAGTGTTCTATCTTTTCATCTGTTGAGTTTTGTCGACAATCGTGTTACGAGATACAGACTTAATAGGAACCGTTCGAAGTTTGTTTCGGCCAGTGGCTTTCTTGATCCCATCATACTTACCGTGTACATTTCCAGTATCCGCAGCTTTTTGGATACTGAGGCAAATATCAGTCCAATAGAGAGTAGTAAATAATAGCAAGTTTATTGTGTGAATTGAGTAAAGAAATAGCGCTATCACACAGTCCGAATACGCTTGTTAAATGTGTCGCGTTATGCTGATTGTTCGGGAGAACGGCTTAAATAGTGATTTCCAGACTGAATACTCGATCGCTTTTAAACCATCCATTAACAAGACATGCTGAGCACATCGCATCCATTAACACATAGCCCGAATGTCGAACTCCTAGTAAGACGATGGCTCATTTTTCGGCCACTAGTTTAAAACGTTTCTTTTCGCTTCCGGGAACAATTATATAAATGTATAGAATCATACACAGTTGATAGAAGAATGATTCACTGTTGCAAAAGCTAACATAACTGACAGCAGACATCGAGCGCAAGCGTTACTAAACAGATATTCAACTTTGCGAAACCAAATAAAGATTAATTAGTTGAGCACAAATTTAGCTAAGCTGAAGTCCCAGGGAGCATCAAATTCCCGGCTTCGATTTTACTCCCAAAGCTCGCCGTATTGAAACCAACGAATGAATTTTGAGACATGATTATTTTTCCCCATGCTTCACTCAAATATCAGAAGTATGACATGGAAAGATAAACAACGAAGCAAAAGGATCGATTGACAGTTTGAAGGAAAAAACCAAAGAAACTGCATCGTTTTGATAAAATCGTGAACAGCAGCTCTAAGATATATATAGAAGCAAAAGGAACGGAGATCCGACGGGTTAAAAAGGAGGAATTAAAATTAATGTTACGTGTTCAAGCCAGATGGTGCACCAATAGTGTGCAAAACGACATGGAAAGACATCTGTGCGAAGTTCGGTTCGAGAGACAACAGATTCTGATTAAGCTGATCCAGAAGCCAACGGGTTTCAAGACACAGATCCTGTACTTGCCTCGATTGGTGAAGATGTGTTGGAGTTTTGAGTTGGGGAAAGCCGATCGCTTGTGTTGTTTAAACGATTCATAAATGCTTCTAAAAGTGAAATAAGGGAATCAAGCACCATGACAATGTTGGCTGAGGACTTGGGGTCATGGGTGGACAAGGGGATTGAACGGAAACAGAGGCGCAGTTCGACAGACAGGTCCTGGATTTGAGAGATAAAATCTGTATACGAAGAATAGTTCGCGAACAAAATGGAATCGGAAAGCAGAGATGCTAGTGAATCGAGCAAACAGTTTAACTGATCGGAAACCGTCTGAAGATTGAGTGCAGATCCCGTGAGCGCCTTCGAAATCGCTGTAGACTTGGCTAGTAACGATTCCAACGCGCTTGAAGTAAATTCAACCAAGGACATAGGATCCCGCGTATTGGGCAATTTTGATGGATAACAAGAGTCTGGAGCCTGATAGACATCGTCCACATCGTCATCGGAACAGCTTTGCGAAGACGCTAACCTCGAAGCGTTTGACCGGGAAACTGTAAGGAACTCACCGGGAACATCCTCGTGACTATTCTCGGATGGCGATGATTGTGGAAAGCGTGGGTGAACACCACCACAACTCTCCAGGCAATTCAGCTTGGCCTCGGCAACACCGGATAAAGACAATCTAAGAAGGGAATAGCCAAAAAATATCTTAGTATTATCGGAAATATTTGCGTACGAAACTAATAAAATAAAAATCGAAGAGGCCAAGTCACGTAGGTATTCAGCGTGCAGCTCACTACCGTTAGACATTTCTATTTCCTTTTCCCCCATCATATCTGTTTAGGTCTGGGCAACCTGACAGTATCATAGCCCATGTGCAGTCGCTAACTGTGCGACACTTTGCCTAAATCAGGCTTGTGCTTTCAGACCATACCATGTAGGTATTCAAAGCGAGAAGCTAAAAACATCATCCAAAGTGAGAAACGTTTGAAAAGTTTAACAAGGGATGCGAGCACGATTGGAAAACTTATAGGACTTGAAGGACTTAGGATGATGCATTAGGTTGACCTGTAAATCGATTAATTTTATTTCTCTGTCACGCAACCCTAAGATTTGCTTTCGAATTATGCCAGAAGATCCCTCAAAGTAAGAGACAGCAGGATGTTCAAAAGTTAAAAGATTACGCAGATTCCTGGACAGCAGTGGCATACCGGTAATATATTTAGGTTGCAAAAGGGGGCTGTTGCATCGAAACTCACTGTGGTTACATATTAGTGATTAATTTCGAACACCCAGCGGACCAAAGTGTAAGAAGGGTACAGGCACCCAGCGTGAAATAGAGCAGCGAAAATCTAGCACAATGATGAATTAAGCAAATCACATGAAGTCTAACCTTTTTATAGCCAAGATTTAAAAAAGTGTAACGTTACCACGGGAATTCATTTTCACGTCAACCATCATTCACGCTGTGGTTGTGTAATGTGAAAGTACAAGCCTGATCCAGGCAAAGTGACGCACAGTCAGAGATTGCACGTGAGCTGATATACTGTCAGGTTGCCCAGGCCTAGAAGCCAACAAAAGGCCTGCCCGAATTTCACAGTAGGTTTTTATTTTTTGTGAAATGATAATCAACAAGTAAAATGTTAACATTAAACGGTTGCTGAATTTTTGCGAAAATTCGGTAAAGAATGAAACAAAAGGCGATGGAAGTGAAGCGAGGCAAATTTGTTTAGATAAATCAAAATAAATCAAATGCCAGTGGGTTCACCTAATTAGGAAATGTGCGGTTCGTCCCTCGTTTTGTGGACGAGGTCAACAAAAATATTGGAAAAGCGAGCTTGAGGATTTATTCCTAATCCTCAGACGCGAACAGACGGAGATAGTAACAGATTAGGTCAGATAAGAGATATCGTAAGTGAAGTAATACATCGTGCGATACGTCTGTACCGCGCAGCTACCACCCTGATAAATTGGTCTGACATGGGTACAGAGCTGCGTGCGTAAACAAGCTGGAGTCTCACTGCCATTTCCTCTTTCTTATAGGCGTGGGCAACCTAACAGTAACTTTCCCCACGTGCGGTCATTTGCTGGTTCCGGCTTCTTATTTCATCATCACCACCACCACGGCTTTTGCCACTAATATATGTTCATGTGAGGGGACAATGAGTTCCAGATGAAAATGGTCAATAAAGTTGACTTACTGAAGTAACGGCTGCGGGGAATTTTCTGTCCCATCGCGGGGTGGTTCACGTTGTTCCCTTACATTGGAGGGAGGTGGTGGAGGGTAATTTAGAAACACGAGAAATTCGTTCTGACGACAAGGATGACTATCCGAGAAGGAAGTTCGTGCGGGGGCGAGGGATGATTCGCTAGTCGGGGATTCGTTCAGTTCATCTAAGCTTTTCAAGTAATGACATATCCGCTCTTCCCGTGAGATTGAACTGGCGGAATTGATTTTGCTCCCGCACAGGCGAAGCACAGGATTGGAGGAAACTTTTGCGATTTGCAATATTTGTTGCTCTTGTTGTTCCCGGTGATGGTTAGTATCATGTGGTGTAGATTTTAGTGAGGAAAATTGGCCAAGATGTGACGAGTTCGCTACGTGGTGGTTGAGGAACTGCGGAGAAAAGATGAAGTACTATGGTGGAAAACAGATACCAGACACTATAAATTGTTTCACAGCAAGCTAGCACACGAAAATCAACAACAGTGTTAAACATGAGTGACATTACAAAGAACCACGATGTTCAAACACAGAACACATAGTGATTCCTGGCCGAGCCCTCGATGCGCTTATGGATGACCAAAGTAATGTGTTGATCACATCCGCCACACATATTCACCGCTACCTGTTTCTGGCTGTTCAGTGAGCCTTGTAACAGTGGTATAGTGACAAAAAGCTATACTTGTATGCTGCTGTTGTACAGGGTTCTTACAAAGAGCCAAAGGCTCACTTAACCTGATCTTACTGTCTCCACTTGATGACGGCAAACAGCCAGAAACCGGTAATGGTTTGTATGGGGATGTGAGCATAACGATATATGAGTGACATTAGTTACGCTTTAAAGGGAAAAATCGGAAATGAGTGTTAATATGTGTCAAATCAAGTGAAGACCATAGGCAGAGTTTAAAACTGTGGTGCGCAAAAAATTATCGAACGGGAAACGACGGCGACCTATCAAAAATGCTGAAGCAATAGTGGGACCCACCAAGTTCAATGCTTTAAATAAAACGAACAGATTCGGGATAAGGCGTAGCAGGCTAAATCGTAAAAGCACGTGGACCCATTTTAACTGGTGGGCGGAACATCGCGTCGGAAGAGAGAACATGTATAAGCAAACTAGCCTTCCTCCCGATTACAATATTCGTAATTGAAGAGAGTTTCTTGCAGTGTCCGGATTTCGGAAGGGATTCAAAGCACTAGTATTTTAATTTTACTGGTTCGCTTTGTTCGAATGCACTTGCGGCTAGATGTGGACAGGCTCTGCAAACATCTTACGAATAGCCGAAACAGATGAAAGCAAAGCAAAGCTGACACAACGCCCTAAAGTTGTGTAGTCAAAAAAGAGAGTACTAAAAGTATTAAAGAAATCGTCTTGATTGCCTGGAATGTAATAGAACGGCGACCTGATAGCGAGTAACAAATCAATTACAATGATTTGTCGACCGTGGTGAGCAATGAATTATTGAATCCACTGTAACCTATCCAGTTCGTCACAGAAAAGAGGTTTATCGTTGCCAATGATGTTTATGCAACTGAAATCAAGACATTTGAGATCGATCGGGAATCGATAGTTACGAAAACAACGTTGCAATGAATCGGTAGAGTGGATTTTCGGTAATGTTTTGCTTCTGACATACAGGTTTCCAACGACCAATGGTATCAGTACGGAACGAGATCGGGTTTAAATTTTAAGCTCAGCATAGCATAGCATAGGATTGGTCCGTTGAATGCAATTTAAACTTGCAACCTATTCGTAGTGTTATCCTTGGTCTAGCTAAGTTCCAGTATCAGAAGCGAAACGTTACCAAACATATGCTCTAACTGATTCATTACAAACTTTATTTTCATGAGAAAAAATACCTTCCAAATGAGCAATGCAGAATGAACAATGAAAAAGAATAAATCAGAACGAATACACTTGAAGAAGCAAAAACCGTCAAACAAAACTAATTTGTAGTTGTTCAAGTAAAATCGAAATCGCACAAATCACAGTGAATTGGGATAAATGCGGAAGTAGCACTTACTACGGATGCTGTAAGTGATAAAATAGGGAATAGGAATGAGAGAGACATGCAGATGAATAACTTTGAAGCGCAATGAGAAAATAAGCAATAACATTGGTCGCGCTTAGTAGACAATGGTAGTATAATTACGGCATTATTGAAAAGAATCCAGTTTTGGGTCGGACACTCAGCTATGATTCGGCTTGCATCGTTTTAATCTATTATGAGACCGACAGTTAAACTAGTTGGTTCTTTTTTTGAAAAAAATACGAACAATATACTTTGAAACTCGGTGGATCGCGAGCTATGGATACACTATTTGCGAAAACGTACTTTTTCAGATAATGGGTTCGCGTTCTGCGTAATTGAACGATGGATCGGGGTGGTCGCGGTTGAACCGTTTGCCAGACTTCGATCTCCGGTACTGTCAGCGGCGTAGTCGTTTGAGATGATCGATTCCCCGACACCACTTTCGTCGGGAGTATCGGTATCGCGACTACGGGAAGTTCCATCTGTGAAAATGAATTGAAACAAGGATGACTGGACGCTGTTATAATCTGATTGGAATAGTTAGCAAGCTGATAAAATGAAAATGACACAATTTTCAATACAAGTGATCACTGAAAAATCAATTAGGTATCACGAAAAGTGACATGAGTATAGTGGTATTAAAACAGTGCTAATTGTACATTCTTAACATCAGGTGGCCTGAGAAGATTTCAAACACAGACCTATGGCGTAGAACCAACTAGAACCCCGTTGATCAGGACATCAAGAAAAGAAAATGGGGGTGGATAGGTCACACACTCCGCAAACCAGCTGATAACGTCACTAGGCAAGCACTAGACTGGAATCCACAAGGTAAAAGGAAAGTGGGACGACCCAAGCAATCGTGGAGAAGATCAGTCGTGAGTGAAGCGAAGGATGCCGGAATGACATGGACTCAGCTGAGGATAGCAGCCCAGGACAGAGTTCGCTGGCGTGGCGTTGTTGCAGCCCTATGCTCCAACAGGAGTTCACAGGAATAAGTCAAGTAAGTCAATTGTACAACGAAAATAAAAGGTTATATATAAACGTGCCCAAGATTATTGTGTATCGAATCAAGTATGTATGATACATGAAATTATAACCTTGACCTGAGGAAAATGCCGTATAAACATAGATTGCATGTGTGCTAAGATACTGTCAGGTCGTCCAGGCGAAGACAGATATGAAAATAGGAATGCTAGTAGGACACCGGCGCGCTTGCGCATCCAGCTCACTACCGGTGGCGATAGCAACACAGCAAAAAAATGTATGTATGTATGAAATCACAAGCCTGATCGAGGCAAAGTGCCGCACGGCCATAGACTGCACGTGGGCTAAGATACTGTCAGGTTACCCAGGTCTAGACATGTATGAGGATGAAAGTAGGAAAGACAGCAAGACTCCAGCCTGTTTTCGTATTCAACACACTGATGGTGGAAAATCAATTCAGCACGACGTTAGCTGCACAGAAGTACTGTGCGATTGCACATCCCTACAAGTATTATTGAAGGAATGCACGAATTTTAGCATATCACATCAGTGGAGTTCGATTAAGCAAGAAAACGTGCAGCTAAGAGGTTATTATTGTATCATAACGATAAACTGATCACTCTTGTGGATACCCAACAAGGCAAGAAGATTCAAGATAGCAGACACGAAGCAGACTAAAAAGTAGATAACATGATTTTCGGAACCGTTGATCTGTGGCTACGACAGAATGCGCCGGTTTGTGCTACTGTCGGAAAGGTTCAGAAACTACACTGCAACCGAAAAATGACAAAGCGAAAGGTAAACAGAAACGCCGATCGATCACGATGATTACTGGATTGTGTGTGATGCACCTAGGGAAAGATCGGCTAGCGCAAACGTCGTCAATGATTTGACAGCCGACGATGCTGGCAATGCACTCAGGAAATCACAAAACGTAGTCCATGCGACAATCAACTCTTGAACGAATAATGTCAGATTCTTAAACTACAACTACTAGGACCGCTGGAATAAAAAGCTGGATCAAATTGAATTAGAATTGAATCGGTCACTGATCATGCACGCAGATGACATTTGTATTACTAATTAAAATGGCGTCGTTTAATCTGACGTGGTTTTAATAAATGAATTTGTTACCATGTGGTAGGGTGATGATCAAAATGAACCAGGATAGTACGGCAGTTGAGCATTCATTAAGAAACAGGACGAGCAACATTACATGAAATCTATATACGTATGCTATATGTATGTAGGTATGCATGCATGCACGGATGTGCAATCGTGCAGTACTTCTCTGCTGTGCGGCTTACACAGTGCTAAATTGATTGGCCAGAGGCAGTAAGCTGCATGCTGAAACGGGCTGGATTCTCACTACCATCTCTATTCTCTATTACGTTTCTCATATCTGTCTAGGCCTGGGCAATCTGACAGTAACATAGCCCCCGTGCATTCTCTGGCTGTATGTATGTATGTATGTATGTATGTATGTATGTATGTATGACAAAAAATGTTCGGAGTAGCCAATTAAAATGGACACCGTCTTTTAGATCTGTGCACACAGTTCCGTCTTTGTGTGAGTAACACTTTCTTTCAAACAAAACCACAGCATAAAGTCTCTTGGAAACATCCTCGCTCTAAGCATTGGCATCAGATTGATCTAATTCTTGTTAGTTGCACTAATATAGGAAGCGTAATCCACACAAGATTACATCAAAGCGCAGACTGCGACACTGACCATTCACTAGTTTGTGCAAAACTGAAGTTTCCTTAGGCGAGATTTCACCGCGCCAAATTGTCTGCTAAGACAAGAATAGACCTCAATCGCATATGAGAACATAATCTAGCTGTGTGATTTACAAAAACCTTCACAACAGAGTTCAACAGAACAACTACACCCGAAACGGCTTCAGAAAACGGTGAATAGCTAAAAAGCTGCATTTGCCGAGTCGCACTTACAACTTACGTTAAGAAGAAAGCTCGAACGAGCGACTGTTTCGAAGCAAACGCTTCTGAGGTCAGCATTTTTAAAGTACAAAGGTATGGCAACAGACGAAAACTTACAAATTCAAGAGCAGCTAGAAATGTGGTCCAACAGACTGCAAGACCATGTGCAAATGACAATTAAACTGAAATAAGCCTCAGTATCCAAAAAGCTGAGGATACTGGAAATGTTCACGGTATGTATGATAGGATCAAGAGAGCCATTGGTCCAAATAAACTTAAAACTGCTCCCAATAAGTCTGTATCTGGTAACCCGGTTGTCGACAAAACTAAAGGAGATGGAAAGATGGATAGAGCACTTCTCCTCTCACTACTCTAGGGACAGTACGGTTTTACCGCATGTACTTGAAAATGTCGAGCGGTTGCCGACCACTGAGTATCTAGATACTCCTCCCATTCTCGATGAGCTCAATAGGGCAATCGACCGCTTAGCGAATGGGAAGGCCCTTGGTGACGACGGAATTCCACCTGAGCTCATCAAATGCTGTAGAGCAGGATTATTACAACCGCTTCACCATTTGCTTCTTCAGTGGTGGCAGGAGTGTGTCCCACAAGAGATGCGAGACACAAGATCATCACATTATTTGAGAATAAGGGTGATAGAGGCGACTGCAACAATTACAGAGGAACCTTCCATAAGAATGTTGTAAGCAAATTGTTTGCTAAAGACCTACAGATATGGATACCAGTTTTAGCTAGTAGAGTTTATTCCGAATCTCAATGCGGTTTCCGCAGGGGAAGATCAACCGTTGACATGATCTTCTCCCTGAGACAACTTCAAATAAGTGTCGGGAGAACTGTATACCATTATACGCTGTTTTATTGATTTAACGAAAGCATTCGACTGCGTCAGCAAGGAGGGTCTTTTCGAAATGCTTCATCTACCCAGACTACCCCCAGACTGCTCAAACTCCTTATTTCGTTCCACTAAGACATGAAGAAATCAGAGCATTTTAACGGTCTCGTTTCAAAAGCCTTTAAAATTCACCGAGGCATCAAACAAGGTTGTGTTCTTGCTCCCACGTTGTTCAGCATTTTCTTTTATTTTGCTTCTGAAGCACGCTTTTAGGACGAGAGCAGAAGATAGTTAAATACGCGCGCGAAGTGATGGCAAGCTTTTCAGCCTGAACCGTTAAAAAGCACAAATCAAGGTACGGGATGTACAAATTCGTCGTCTGCTGTTTGCATCCAATGCAGCCATTACTGCTTACTCTCGGGAGCACCTCCAGTCGCTAATGGACTTGTTTTCGTCGGCATGCAAATACTTTGGGCTAATAATCAGCATGAGCAAGATCAAAGACTTGGTCAATGGATTGTATCGCCTCCACTCATTATTGATGGATACTGTCAACTTTAACCAGTACATCATTTAACACATCTTGGTTCAACCGTTGTGGATAATCTCTCGGTCGATACGGAGATTGATAAGCGGATTGGCAGAGCAGTTGTCATTTCGTCCCGATCGAACTCTCTTGATTGGGTAACCGCAAGTTGAATGTAAAGACAAAGATGATGGCATACTGCGGGCACGTACTAAATGCTTTATTGTGCGTCAGCGAAACTTGGACCACCCACACAAGACACGAAGGAAGCTGAAAGCTTTCCGTCTATGAAGCATCCGTCGTATCTTGAACCTATCGTGGATGGAAAAAGTGACTAATGCTGAAGTGCTTTCGAAAGCTGGTCTACAGAGCATGTTCACCCTACTACGACAGCGCGGCCTGCGGTGGCTTGACCACGTCTATAGAATGGAAAATGGTCGTATTCCGAAAGATCTACTCATGGTGAGTTGAAATCAGAAAGTCGACCATTGGGCAGACCTCACTTGCGGTACAAAGACGTTTATAGGAGATATAAAAGGTCTTGGCATTCACCCCGAGTTGGAAAGACTTCGCTCTTGACCGCTCACATTGGAGGCATTGGGTGAAGCGTTGTCTGCAACCTGGGTAGAAGGAGCTACAGCTCTTGGCTGCTGAACACATGTCGCGCCGCCGATCAAATGGAGTACTGTCTATCCATGCGAGCGCTGTACTAGATAATGTTCCCCCGGATAGGTCTGTTTAGTCATTCGAAGAAGGCCAACAACACGTGTGTACGTATGTGTCGATTCGACTTACTTTGCGTCACAACTTCACGTCGAGCTCGCTGTCGCGCATTCCTTCCGTTCGGTTTCCGATTCTCAGCCACAACGCGGTCAGAATTAAGGTGACCTAGTTGGGATTGCAAAACGACTTCGCTCTCCGAAGGACGAGAATGTGCGGGAATATGAGCACACGACGATGCACCTCCAGATGTTTTATTTCGGGGAATTATTGAAATTGCCTGAACGGAGTTTTGTAGATGTACTACATCCGTGATATTAGAAGATATGCCACGAGTATCTAGAGTGTATAAAAATAGCATGAGTAGAGGAGTTTCACAAGATTCGTAAAAATATTTGTACCAACAGATTACCTTCCAAATCATTAGGAGTTTTTTCTACTTGACCACGATCGGTTCGGGTATCCGGACCGAGCTTGGTAGACTGCCTACAAGATGACGTGACGTTTCGCTCGACGTCATCATCAACAGCTGGACAAGCCTTACAGACATGCAAAGCATTCTGCTCGTGGTAGAACGCGCTCGGTGGCAGATGGGGCATCCTCGTTACTGTAATAGGAGGAATATTGTGCGAGGGATAAGCAGTATTTGGTGGTTGAACTTGTATCCTGGGATCGTAAGCTGAGGGTGGATTAGTCCAATTTGCGTTGCTGAAACGCGAGTTGAGCGTTTGATTGGTCGGGGATTGTAACGAGTGCTTTTCCAGTTCATGTGCAACTTCTGTCAGGGGATCAATGGAAATCAATGGATCAGAGTTAGCGCGGATTAATTTATGAATTGTGATGTTGTCTAGAAATGTACCTTGATTAAAATGGTGGTTAAAACAGCTAAATTGGCGGCATAGTTGCCACGATAAATTATCGTCATCATGGACAGCTATACACCGGTAGCACACACCGAGTGCTTAATTGCTGTACAACTACAACCTGGCAAAAAATCTAAAACAGAAGGGGAAGCGTAAAAAACTACTGAACCTATAGAAGATAGGGCACAGACACCCTGGGATGAGGTGCCAACATCTTGAGTGAAACCAGATGTAGTGTTGTGAATGAGTAGAGCAACCTCGAAATGCCGGCTTCTTTGCGGTTTACACTGTTACACATCATAACAAGCTTTGCACGTCCGTTAACTTGACAACATACAAGATTAAACGAACACCCATAGAAGGGTTGCCCCCGAACAACATTATAAACCATATCTCTAGGAATTGCGATATGTTAAACTTCAACATGGGGAACGGGTGACCAAATTGCAGCTAGTTTAACGGTCAAAGCCTTCATTTGATGCGAGTTAGGAGTGGCGAACGAAACCGCGTTAGGACCGCATTACTGTCCTCGATTAGTCTGGAGAATGTCAGCGTGTGGTGAATTCAATAGGAGAATTGTGATGCGCCGATCGAATCACAGGAATTGGCACTGCACAGCCGGTTTCTGGTGGTGTACTGTAATCGGTTGGATACATCATAATTGGGCTAGAGAGAAAATTTAAGTCACTTGAAAAAGAACACGAAAAGAATGGAAATGTAAGTCGACGTGAGGCTAAAACCGGAAGTAAGGAAAACGCAATATAGCTTTCGAAAAAGACGGTGATTAGAAGATAGCACAACTTTGTCACGTGAAATCGGAAAGACACCGGAAATTCTGATTATTAATCCAGTAGACAAGAAGAAGACATGAGACAAGGCATTTGCGTAAAAGCTGAAAATTTTCGCTCACCAATCTGATTAAGTGGAATTGGCTAGCGATGGGCTTAGCATCAACGATACATTTTAATCCAGTGAATGTTACTGGTCATCACTGATTAGAGAAACCAAATGTGCGGAAACGGAATTACGGAAAAGACGATAAGCGATTAAATTGCTCCGGGTTAAAAGTAAATTTTTTACCAGCTTCGATGTTCATCGTACAGCACATCTGATCCAACTCGGTGTGAATCTCACGAAATGATGGCCTGTGTTTTGCTTCCCATTCCCAACCTGAAAACAGATACAACGGGGATAGGAATGAACAGGAATCTTTAAATGAATATATGCTCGTTTCTTGGGAACATGCGCACATTCTATAGTTCACTGAGCATTGAGATGAAAGGGGTCAATTTGTGACGAAAACCGCAATAGTTAATTACCGTCTAAACCCGCATAAATAAAACAAATAAATAGGAGATGGTCGTACGCATATTGAATTGCGAAACAATAGCAATTAGAAGCCGAAGTGGGAGGAACTAGAAGTTCAATTTAACGTAAAGCACATTGGGGTTCGAAACTGGAGTTGCTGCTTACATTCGGGGCAAAGTGCCACGCTACTTAGCGCCAGATTAACAGAGATAAATAGGGAAGTCTCGAGCCACAACACCGTACACGGAGTCTGCAATTCCGTTAAACTTGTATCGAAACTTGTTTAGTAGCCATAAAGTAGTATACCCTGCACCACTGCGCTGTACACTCGGCCTTTAGTATGGAGTGAAACATCGCGTCGACGCTACAATTGACGAAGGTTAGAAAACGTGACACCCGCTTGGCGAACAAGTTGTGACTTTTTGTCCTCGACACAACCACCAGAAAAGATACAACTGCCAAGGTAAACAAAGCTGTCAACCAATTTAAGATTGACATCACACAGTTAAATTTGGAAGAGAGGCAGTCCGTATTAAGTGGTTTACACTTGTTAGGCGCAAAGCACATACCACACCTTGAAGCTTCAAGTGCGCAGGGCTTGTTGCATTATAAAAGAGTCGTCTCTCAGAAGTGCGATGCCATCCGCATAGTCTAGATCGGTAGCTCTTTCACCCGGCAAACCTCAACGCCTGCACCCATCAGACCAGTGAAAGCTTTCCATAGGGCATAGACGATCGTGAAGTTAAAAAGGAACGGCGAGATAGGGCAGCCTTCCGCACTCCGCCGTGGATATTGATCGATGACGACAATTGTCGTACGCACGAATCCCGCAGGAGTTTTGGCATTGTAATGCTTTCAAGGTCCAAGCATACTTCTCAGGCACTAGACAAGTACTCCAGTATGAATGGCAATCTTGCATACTCCCTTGACATGAGTAGCTGATAGCAATATGGTCAATTTGTGTGAACAAGACCGTCGATGGAGATCAGAGACGCTTCGAAAGGTGGAAGTTAGTGCTGGCAAGGTAGAGTCTGTGCGCTGAGGACAAGCTAAGCAATCTTTCACCGTTGTCATTACAATGACTAACGAGAACAAACCTTCCACGCACGAAATGTTCGTTTAAATATAGACGGCCTACACGTGCGTTCATGTCTACAGGTAATACAACGATGTCACTCCTGAATGAGTTCTTGTAATCCTCCATAAAACTCATCTTTGGCAAGTTCAGAGCAGTCGGTGCATAGGAAGAAACCACAACACATGTTGCGTGATTGATTGCGACACCGGCCTTTCTTTTACGAACGTGCAGTCTTACGACAATCAGACGGAAAACGGTTGCGAGACATAAGCGCAGGAAATGTGAGCAACATTAACGTGAAGATTACTTTTCTGTTCATTGACGGGAAGCGCTGCATTTTAACCATTTTCCTGGTTTGATCAAGGAGCCAGGTAGTGTTATAGGTTCCAAAGGTTGTCATAGCCGTGGGTGACAGTGAGGATAAGCTCCCACTGTTTATAAATTGCTCCCATATGGCACGCGTCTCAAATAGCCTCTGACAACCAAGTCCAGATTATGGCCTGCACGAGTGGCTCCCCGAGCCCGGCGGAACTGCTTCTACCAACAGGAGAAGGGGCGGAGGCGAGTGACTGGCGCCTGAAAACTAGTTTGCTTCGGGCAGATAGAGCTCGTTAGCCTGGGAGGGCATTTCATCTAAGGGAAGGAAAACCCTGATTTTCAACCTCCGCTGCCTTGCGGAATACCCGATCGCGGGAAAGGCTTCGGGAGAAAACCCTGAGGAAAAACCTGGAACAGAGTCTGGTAGACGGCTAGTTGGTGCACACCACCTGTTTCTGGCAACTCCCTGCTGCCTTGCAGGTCGCACTTGGTTGTGCGGGGGGGACGCCGCTTTGTACCCAAATCCCCAAGAACCTTCATTGAAGCCTACTCATCCTCCAGGAGGAGATAGTCGCACTAAAGTAAAGTAAAGTAAGTTATAGCGACTGAGGAGGAAGTAAAACATTTCTAACCCAACATGAATTTCTAAGCTCATAATGAAATGTGTAGGAGAGTAACTGGTGCGTTAGAATAGAATAGTTCAAAGAAACACTCATAAGCAAAGATCGATGCTCCCATTTCAAAAAATATTAATGTGAAATACGAATGCAACACTGTGTAGGCTAATAGCTGTAAATTCAGTGAAATGCCACTCGTTACAAATTGGCATTTTCTTTGGCCTCGTTTTCCGTTTACAACAGTCAGCTCTCTCAACCGGTTAGATGACGAAGCACAAATGAATAGAACGACAAGAAAGAGCGAATAAGAGTCAAATAATCAACCAACAAGTCGGCACAGAAAACGGAATAAATAGATGGAACTTGCATAAGGAGGACGCTTACTGCATACAGCTACGAAAACAAACAGCGGTCATCCATTATGAAAACGTGATCTGAATGAAATCACAAGCCTGAAGTCTGCAAGTGAGTGAAACCTCTATTAGGTCTCCCCGAGTTTAGCTGTATATATATATATATATATATATATATTTGCACAATCTGATACAGATATGGTGCTGTATCACACTATCACCCAATTTCAATATAATAACGTGTTAGGTCTGACCGGCCCAAATTCAGGTAAAGTGTCGCACAGTTAAAGATTGCATATTGCGATACTGTCAGGTTGAAAACGTCTAGATAGATATACAAGAAATGAGTAATGACAATGAGACGGTAGTCTACTCTTGCAGGTGGAAAACATCAAAAAGATAATGAATCGACAAAGTAAGATAAATTAAATAACTAGCTTTTCGGGAGTTGGCATTTCCTGCGCACACATTGCACACGAAGTGCGCTTTTCCAATCAGTCATCGTTACAAGGTGAAAAACACGTCAGACTCACAACGAAGCATTATAGCGTAGACCGCTTCCGGACATCCATGGGGTCGTTTCATTCGATACCCTTTTTCCAACAAATGATAAACATCATGTAGCTCCACTCCAGGATACGGGGAAAGACCATATGTGGCCAATTCCCAAAGGACCACACCAAATGCCCAGACATCAGATCTGTCAAATCAGTGAGGAAAACAGGATGCTGCGATTTGGTGGATGGTCAAAACAGATTGAAAAACATGAAAGTAGCGGGAGTGTAAATACGATAGCCCAAATGATTGTGAGCAATTCAATCAAATAAATTAAACTAGACATTATTCTGTCATACAAGGGTACACGAATCATTGGGAAAGAACGCAGTGCGATGTATGGTGTGGTGTAAAAGCACAAGCTTGATCCAGGCAAAGTGCCGCACTGTCAGAGACTGCACGTGGCTAAGATACTGTCAGGTTACCCAGGCCTATACAGATAAGAGGAAGTAAATAGGAGTGAAAATGGTAGTGAGACTCCAGCATGGTTTAGCATTCAGATCACTACCAGTGGACAATCAATTTAGCACTGTGTTGTCCGCAAAGCACATAAACACTGGGCGATCGCACATCCGTACGCATTGTAATGTATAATCTAGTGAATAGCGATTCAATGTTATTTTGCGTTTTATAAGAAACTACACCTGCAGGTTACTTACAACTGTATCTGTATCAGCTGAACACACGCTGCTCCCGGCATTAATAGCAGACATGAACCACATAACCAAGATGGAAACCGGTGAGAAAAAATGCAAAATGGCATTTGCATACATGAATGCGAGATAACGATGTGTTTGATGGTAACAAGAGGCGTATGGAGAATGCCTAAATGAATAACGGTTCCCCATTATAGAATAGCGCATTGGAATCAACATTGACTATTGTTAATAGATTCCAACATATTAATCAAAAAATCAAACATCATGCAATGTCAAGGACAAGTTGTAGTGGTTCTGGACAAGCAAACAAAGGTGTAGTGTTGAAAGGTTCCGAGTAATCAACATTTGAAACAGCTTGAAAACGCAAAATGAAATTGTTGTCGATGCGGACCATGGATGTACATCGACATCGCATGATTGTTTCATGTTCCACGGCTTTTCGAATGACTAAACAGTCCGATTCGTGAGGAACAATCTCTCCCGCATTGCTCGTAACGATAGACGGTACTCGGTCGATCGGCGTCAGTTGCACGCCAGCGGCGTGATGTGTTCAAGAGCAGTATCTGCTCCTCCTCAGCTTGCAGACGACGCTTTACACAATGCCTCCAGTGTGAGCGGTAGAGAGCAAGTTCTTACCAACTCTCGGTGTCAATACCATATCTCTCTCAATGGTCGACTTCCTGATTTCAACTCATCAAACAGTAGATCTTTCGGAATACGACCATTTGTATGTATGAAAGCACAAGCCTGATCCAGGCAAAGCACTTCAGCATTAGTCACTTTGTTCATCCACGATATTTTTAAGATACGAGGGATGCTTCGTAGCTGGAAAGCATTCATCCTCCGTTCGCGTCTCCGGTGGTCCAGGTTTCACTGCCGTACATTAGAGCATTTAGTACGCACGCGCTGTATAGCATCATCTTTGTCAATACAGTAAACTTGCGGTTGCCCCAGGCACGAGGGTTCAATCTGGACCCAGGACTTTGGTATAGCTCATGCTGATTGTTAACCCAGTCTTTAGATGCCGACGAAAAACAGTCCAGTAACAAATGGAGGTGCTCTCGGGAGTGAGCAATAATGTGTGCATCGTCGGCAAACAGCAGGCCACGGATTAGCACATCCCGTAACTTCGTTTGTGTCTTCAACCAGTTCAGGTTGAAAAGCGTGCGTTTGTAAATACATTGTGCTCTCGTCTTAAAAGCGTGCTTCAGAAGCAGAGCAAAGAAAATACCAAAAACATGGGTGCAAGTTTGACGCCTCGGCGAATTTCAAAGGCTTCTGAACAGAAACCGTTAAAATGGACTGAGCTCTTCATGCCAGGTTGGAACAAAATAATGAGTTTAAGCAGACTTATGGGCGGCCTATCAAATCAAGCATTTTGAAAAGATCCTCCCTGTTGACGTCGTCGAATGCATTCGTTAAATCAATAAAAACAGTGTACAACGACAAACCCTGTTCCCGACATTTTTCTTGCCGTTGTTTCAGGGAGATCATGTTAACGGCTGATCTTCCCTGCGGAACTCACATTGAGATTTCTAGTGAACTCTATCAGCTAAAACTTGTAGCCAGATCTGTAAGACTTTAGCGAACAATTTGCCTAAAACATTCGGAAAGGAGCCTCGATCATCCCTATTCTTAAATAGCGTGATGATCTTAGTGTCTCGCATCTCTGTGGGAAACACTCCTCCTGCCACCACTGACGAAGCAAATGATGAAGAGGCTGTAATAATGCTGTTCTACAGCATTTGATGAGCTCATGTGGAATTCCGTCGTCACCAGGGGCCTACCCATTCGCTAAGCTATCGATTGCATTATTGAGCTCATCAAAAGTAGGAGGGGTATCTAGATGCTCAATACTAGGCAAGCGCTCAACATTTTCAAGTGCATGCGTAGAGAGAGAAGCGTTCTACCCAAAATGAAATTAGCTCGATATTAAACAGACAATTATTCGCTATAACGAAGAAGGATAAAGCGATCAGCGTTTAATGGCTGTGGAAGAGGCGATTTTCAGTTGAACAAAACGGTCGCCTCTCAAGGTTGGAAAATAATAGTGTAGTGACGTCCTAATCCGCCTTGTGAAGTAATGTATGAATAGAAAAAGCGCACAGACGTTGAGAAGAGGTTATGGTCAAAACTGCGTAAAGAAGTCATACACGATAATAAATACGATTACCGTGAATAAAGACGAGCACAAGAATGGCATCAAATGTTGATAACAGAAATCTTGAAAATCAATCCGATAATTTGAATGGCCAGTGGCTACTGTTTCGGAGAACACAACAACGGCGAAAACTCGCACTCACTTAGAGGAGAACAAATAGTACGCCAAGCCCTCGGGTGCTGTCCACTTGATAGGAAATTTGGCGCCGTTTCTCGCTGTGTAAGTCTTGTCTTGACGCTGCATATAACGAGCCAGACCAAAATCGGCCACTTTGATCAAGTTCTGTTCGCCCACCAAGCAATTACGAGCGGCTAAATCCCTGTGGATAAAAAACGAATAATAAGAAACAAAGCAAAATTAAGAAGATAACAAAACAGACAATATACCGCGATGTAGAGACTGTTCAGGCTAGCCCTCTGCCCAAAACTAGCAATGAGATAACATGCTCTTGCGAAGTCTTTGAAAGCGTGTTCCTTTATTTTATACTAAATTAATAGTTATTATTGGTCTTTAATGAATCCACATGAGCAAGACCAAAGTTCTTGGACAGGATACTTTATTGCATCCCATCATCATTATTAAAAACTGTTAGCTTGAACCAGTACATCATTTTACAAATCTTTGTTCAACCGCTGTGGATAACCTCTCGGTAGACACGGAGTTTGATAACCGAATTGTCAAAGCTGCTCAAACCATGTCCAGTTTGAACTCTCGTGGTTGGGGCAACCGTAAAGACAAAGATCATGGTCTAAAGCGCGTGAGTACCGAATGCTTCGCTCTACGGTAGTAAACCTGGAACATTCACGCAAAGCTGAAAAGTTTTCATTCAATAAATATCACTTATATCTTGAATATACCGTGGTTGGACAGACCAATGTCGAAGTGCGCTCTAAAGTTGGTTTACCGAGCGTGCTCACCCTAATACGACAGTGCCTACGCTGCGTCTTGAGTACAGAATGGCAGATGGTCGCGCCCCAGAAAATATATTCTATGGCAAGTGGAAATCTGAAAATTGACCATTGGGCAGGCCACAGTTGCGGTACAAAGACGTTTTCAAAAGGAATAGGAAAGCTCATGGCATTGATCCAATGAATGAGCAGATACTGTGCTCGGTGGTTAATCGTAGATCACGTCGGCAGCGTGTAACCGACATCGTTCGTCTCAGTATTGCCTATTGCTGTGAGCGCTGCGGAAGAGATTGCTACTCCCGAAACAGACGGTTCTGCCATTCGAAAAGTTGTGCAGCATGAAACAACCATGCGCTTGTGACGTATCTCCATGGTTAATCAATCGATGGCTGTGTCAGAGTTGAAGATGCGCCAGGCAATTTGATAACTGATGTCGGGAGCTCGTCGTCATTATCCTAACTTCATTTTCTAATTTCATTCGCATATCTGTCTAGGCCTGGGAAATCTGACAGTATTTCAGCCTACGTACAGTCTTTATTGTGCGGTACTTTGCTTGGATTAGGTTTATGATTTTATACATTTCATTTTATTCAAACTTTTGTAGAGAAATTAATTCAATTGCTGAGATTTCTTGTACACGAATAAAGACATTTTCTTCTTCTTCTTGCGCTTGTGATGGTCGACATCAACCAATCGTCAACAATCTGCGATAAAATCACCGATTGAAGGATAACGACAACTCGAGCAGTTAAACCCGCTTACGAAGACGGTGCGCAATAAAACTGTGCTGGAGAGCATTTACTTCGATCGGCACATGCAACCAACTTAGTGTGCACGGTTTTACTAGTACAAAACAAAATCACCCAACGTCACTCTATCCGCAAGTGGATAAGAAACACCGCACAGCGTTGTCGGTGGAAGGAAAATAAAACTAGATTGAGTAGAAACCATACAAACGTCAGCTGTGTGAATTTTCTAAACGTGATTCAGGCAACGCTTGCGTGTACACACCTACAACTGTTGTCACACCACGGTGTACTAATGGTGGTTGCAAAAGTTATTCCCAAAGCGAAAATGGCCAGAGTAAATGGCATAGGCGGCAAAACGAAATTCGAGACAACAGCTGCACATAAGAGAGAAACAAAACAAAACGACGTGAACCATGTAAAACGGAATATTCAATCAATGATAGGGAATTGCGTTCCTGTGGAAAAAATGACCTTAGATACGAAAGCAAGTCTGGAATTTTGGGTGCAATGAGCAATATAGGCTCGAGAGTGAACCTGCTGATTGCTGTTATCCATTCGTGCAACTGTCTAGGCTTGAGCAATCGGAGAGTATGTCTGTGCTGACCAGCTTCAGGTCAAAGAGCGGCAGCTGGCGCACATCACATCACATTATCACATTTCGGTCCAACATTAGCTACGTTACTCCCCGCATTGCACGCTCGCACATCGATTGTGTCTCAATTCATCCCTGAGGTCAAACTGTCCAACGCTAATCGCATTCACCCACGAATCCCACAAAACGAAGGGAAGTCGACTGGTCAAAGGCGTTTGTTACGCACAAGACAAATAACGAAACACAGGCTTATCTCATATAATGAACTAACAATCACAACCTTGATCTTCAACATGTCTGTCCCGGTTGTCACTTCGATTTGTCAGTCGATTTCGTGCCAGCCGGTACACTTGAAGCACTTGCCACGCATGGCTCGCTTGACCGACATTGATCGACCGCATATTATTCGATTGCGGCTGACGTTGTCCATCTTCTCATACTTCCGATGATGTTGTCACTCAAACCGTTCTAATGCAATCATTCCGAAACCCGAACTATTACGAGTCCGCAATTGTCGTCGTCGAGCTTTTCGGCGCTTCTTGCTCTTGTGTTGTGTCGGAGGGTAGAGTTCTGCATATCATTCAGAAGCTCGCGATAAGCACCCATCGCTAATGCATTTCGCACATTCACAATATGATCACGCACAAGTTGTACACTGGATGCAAGTGTAATATATAACGATGCCAAAGGTCACACAAGATAATGTGTTTTCAAGTGGTCTATCCAAAGTTCTTGTTCGTAGTAAATCAATTATATGATACGAGCAAGCCATAGGTGTAAGCAACCTGTGACAATCGCGAAATATTAGTGAAAATAGCGAGAGAAATCGAGTAGCGAAAGTTCATCCTTCTATATGAAAACCAAATCAACTGCCCCACATTTATCACAGTGGGCCCACAGACAGCAGGCGATGATGCCTCCCGAAACCAACGCTGTATCACGGTGCAAGCACACATCACGCCATCCGCAAATGTCGGCACGAACTATGCAGTGTTTAATTGGTCATCACTTGAACATGTAACTATTACGAAAAAGTTGTTTACTTCCCAAGAGGGAGATGGAATGGGAAATACTGATTTCATATCAAGTCGACACCGGAAACTAGAAATTTGACGCAGCGATAAACAATACCGGGATCAGGATATTGTGTAGACCAATGAAAGTTTTGCTCCCTTTTCAGGAACCGTCGGTACAGGCATACACTAAATCAGGGGTAACAATGCGCTTAGGGTTTCACGAAAGAGGGATGAGTCATTGCGATCAATGTTTAAACATCGACCAAACATTGGCAAATGAAGATGTCAAAGATGGTAAGATGTATTCGGTAAAAACGGATTCAACTTTTTGATTCGATATTCTTTAAAAAGATAGGGTCTACAAACATCATGATAAAATAGTGTTCCGATAACAAGTGTACTCAAAAAGGTTCCTCCAGTGCATAAAACCACGAGCAGTTTTATGGGAATCGTTACCTGTGGATGAAACTGTTTGCTTCTAGATAAGCCATGCCGGAAGCGATTTGTACAGCCATGTAGAGCAATATGGGCGGACTCAAATCACCGGGAGTACGTCCACGTAGATAATTCAACAGATTCCCGTACGGCATGTACTCGGTTATCAAATATAAAGGCGGTTCCCGAGTGCAGACGCCTGTGATGAAATAAACGATGATACAAACAGATGGCTGGTTACCGTCATAAATAGCAATAATAGCTGTAGCTACCAGGTTAACCACAAAACTATGAGAAATAATGCGGTTTAACATGATTTTAGTGCATAGGAAAATTGTACGTATTCTAAATTTACGAAAAACACAGAAAGCGTTTGAACGTACACAACAAAGGGAGAAATCATGTTTAACTTCAATAAAAAGCTTCACAGTTCACTTTTAGGTTGGGCTAGGATAATCAAAGATTAAGGTGCACTTCACCCTTCAGGTAAAAATGCGATACGCATTATATGGACACAATTCTATTCTTGTATACATAGCATCAAACAACCCACCTCTATGATACGGAATCTATACTCTTACCCGCGATGTTCACAGCGATACAAGCCGGATCGATTACCTGGAGCCGACGGATTCTCGCAAAGCAGTTAACAGAAAAACCTCGTCATTTCTAGCTTACAGAGCAGATGCTAGACATCGTCTGCGGAGCAATCGATCAACCACTTATTTTTCCATGTAGGATCAATATTAAGAGTTTTCTCATCCTTGTTACCGTGTAGTACGAAATGAGATTCTTATAGCCCACTTGGGAAATCTGGCAACCAAAAAAACATTGATCGGCTTATCAGGTGGGTCGCAGAACGAATGGGAGAAAATAAGTGCCCGCTTATTAATAAGGATAAGTCGAGTGAATCAGCTTCAGTAACTGATGAATTAAAGTAATTTCAACTTGATAGTGAATGGTTTGCTGAGAAATGCAATCTCGAAGTCATTACCCTTGAGGTGGGACTTGGGTTTAGCAAAAAAAGTCGGAATGGTGTTTGGATGCCAGCTCACGGATACGCATAGCTGATAAGTCGCAAGAAAACCACGAAAGCAGTCGTGTGCTTCCGTCCTGCTTTTTGAACGTCATATAGTACATATTTATAGATTCTGCCTCTTGCGATCGACTAATAAAAATTAACTACAAGGACATTTCTTACCGGCTGCATGCTGATCTCCTTAGAAGACAAGCTTCCTCGAGGACTCGATTAAAGTGCATCACACTGCAATCCATAACTTCTTCATATTGTTAGTCTTTTATCTCATTTGCATCGACATACTTTTGGCAAAAGGAACTGCTCGTTGAACAATTACGGTCAGATATATTTCGTTAATATTATGTGTATGGTATGGAAGCACAAGCGTGAAACAGGTAAAGTGCTGCACAGTCAGAGACTGCACGTGGGCTATTATGTGTATATTTTCAGTGAATATTTTTGTGTAATTTGTAGAGAATTCGTTGTCTACTTTTAACGAGCCAGGAGTTGCAATTTCGAACATTTTCGAATAAAGCACTGTCCTTCTTCTGACACCGTCTTCCTAGAATCTCTCACGCGAAAGAACAACGGAAATAATAAGACTTCGACCTACAGTAAACAAAATTAGACTATTGGTGTTTCAAGACAACTCTGTTTGTCGGAAAAAGTTGTGAGGAGCGGATTTATTTTCTACGAGATTGAGCACTGCAGCGATTCCGCGGATAGACAAAAGTCTAAGTGAGCGTTTAGTTGTCGATCAACAACTTGAGTAAACACCGATTGAAGCGCGCGTTCCTCAGAACGAAAATAATTGTGAGCAACGTCGTGCATAACAATGGCGTAGCAGAACCGATACATGCAGGTACAAAAACCCTCATTTGCATGCACTCCCATCACAAACACCTCATGATATACATGATCAGCCATTTGAAATAATCGTGTACATGAACAATGTACGAAAGAGACAGAATGATTCGCTGCTTGAATAAATGTCGCAGGGACTGGACATGTTTAGGCTGTCTGAAAAACTGCTTCACAAAAGTTAAGTGAAAGGGCTGCCCGGCGGATTACATCGGTCAAACGGGATCAACGAAGATAAAAAGCGCAGAAGCACGAAACCGTCGATTCAAGATTTAATCCTGGATGGGCTCGTTTTAAATACACACTACAGCGTAGACCTTGACAAAGTAGAAGAGTTAAAGCGGAAGACCGACGCACTGCATGGGTTGTGTTCATTATAGATCTAGTGGGATATCATGGCTGATTGGAATTTGGTCAATAAATTGGGTGGGGAAAACATCACCTCGGAAAGACGTTAATGCGCAAGGCGACAAGCGTGTACGGTTTCCGTAATATTGGAGTATTTTAGATGTTAGAAACTCATTTCTAAATCACCCCCTCTAGTAAAAACCTTTGTTCCGGTAGCGAGAATATGCAATACCACGCAACGCACAGCTAAGGAGAGACAAGGATGGAGATCATAATATTAATAAGAAGTGATGATATCACTCACGTGGAGTCAAAAGAGTGCAATGTGAGGAACGAAGGTGAATGCAAACCAAAGTTATACCTGTATGCCACAGTTGAATATAGTTCGCACGAAGAACCACTATGTTCGAATACAGAATCACAAAGTGATTCTAGGTCAAGTGCTCGAGGCAGTGTTCACATCCCCTTCATTCAGCAAGTGAGCATCCCAACATGACAGTCAAAGTAACATGATGGCAAACAAGCGCAACTTGCTTACCATTCCTCCACTGTTTCAAGCGCATGCGGATCCTGATCTTACTGTCCCTACCTGATGAGTGCAAACAGCACGAAACCGGTCGTGGGGTGTGAATGACGGAAAAGCATGCAAATGAATATTTTGTAACATGATGGCAATTCGACAATTAGATTAAAATGAGTCCTCATGAAGCGATGTAGCATGGAGTTATTTGTGGAAATTGTTCGCACAATGAGCATTTATACAAAAATATCGCTCGCAAGCAATGCTGGATAGCGACGGAATGTGGCGTATTATGATGTGTGTAAAATATAGATAACAAGCGAGTGCAATGGAACGAAAGGCGAACGTACCCAATAATTGGACCAGGTTTTGGTGTCGTAACTTCTTCATTATCGAAGCTTCCTTTAGAAAATCGTTCACATTTAGGTTGACATTTTGCTGCGGATTGACGAAACGCACATCAGTAGTAGTTTCACAGTGATAATGAGATTTAAAGCTATAACAGAATGTAGAACTTGCAGTGTCGAAAGCTTAATAGGAGCAGAAACACGCTAGCTTTGAGCGTCTACGCAGCAGCAGCATTACCACGTTCGAGGCTTTTCATCGCATAAATGATCGCGAAACGAGACCGGCTCCAGACATCAGCTACGTCAACCACACCAGGGCCGAATGCCTCTCAAATGTGTTTTAATAAGTATAGACGCGTTTGTATAGATTGTTTATTGTAAGCATAATTCTATCGGGATTGTATGGATGACAAGAAATAATTTGTGACATCCATGCGACGATGGGCTCAAGGATAATAGTGATGATAAATTTCGATCAAAAATATGCGCTACAAGCAAACAGTTTTACATCGGTAGCAAGTGAAAAACTATCACAGTCAATCAAACAGAAATCCCAATATGAGACATCTCAAATAACATCGCTAGGATGTGTGTGATTAATCGTTGAGAAATGGAGTAATTCGCATCGAAGAATTGTGAGCATTGCAATACGTAAGTTACAATTCAAAAGCCCTGTTGAACAAGGAACAAATGTTGCAGATATTAAATGTATCCTGTGGCATTCAGATAATAAACAAAGAACTGAAAAGTATGTATGAGACAAAAGTCGATACCATAGTGCGGCAAAATCTGGAGCAGTTAAATCGAATATACATGGGTTCCGTGTCCATTAGCTGAGGTCTACACTAAAAGTATATAAGCAGTGCACAATTTCAGATTCGAGTACGATCGCTAAGCAACATACAAGACAAGCTGGTGTTTGGTGCACACTACTCATTCAAATATTCTACATGGATGTACAATGGTGCAGTAATTCTGTGCGGTGCTGATAAATTAATTTGCCACTGGAAATGAACTGTACGCGGGAACTCGCAGCAGTCTCATTGTCATTTCTATTTTCATTTTCATGTCTAGGATTGCGCAACCTGACTGCATCTCAGCCGACGTGTGGTCTATCACTGTGCGGCATTTTGCATGGATCAGGCTTGTGATTTTTAACATACATACATAAATACATACATTGAAACATTCTATCTCAAAGCGAAAAAATAAAGCGTTCGTAAAAATAACTGTAAGTTGGGACAAAAAAGCCCATACGATGTGAATCGATAAAACAGTACACGAAGCCGTTGTAGAGCTTCGCGCACTGGATTGTCAAAAAATAGTTCAGCTAATAAAAAAACAGAACGAGCACAGAGATTTTTTGATAAACGTAACAAATTTAATTATCAGATAGATACAGAATGAACGATACATAGTTCTTCGACTTACTTTTAGTGTTTTTACTGCTACGACCATGTTATGTTTCTTCCACGTGGCCTCGTAAACATCCCCGTATTGACCACAACCTGATGAAACGGATAGATTTGTGGGTTAAAATAAAACGGAGGCGCAAACAAATTGGAATGCCAAAAAGTGTTCCGATGGAGATACAAAATAGACAAGCCGATAACCTAAAAAGAAAGTCAATAATGTACTGAAATGGCTGTGATAACATACGAAACATTTCAAGGGCTGATAGATTGAATCATCATCATCACAGACAGCATTACACCGGTAGTGCGTACCGAATGCTTAACTGCCACACAACCATGAAAAAGTAAAATCCTAAAAGATGGGGAAGAATGGGACTTAAATAGCTACGGATTCTATAGAAGAGTAATCACAAACAAACTGGGTAGAGGCGCCTACACCTCAAATGGAACATGCATTCAAACAAGTTTCGTGAACGAGTAGAGCGACATCAGCATGGTAGCTTCCTTGCGGCTTTCACTGTCATGCATCATAAAAAGCTTTTCTCGTCACTCCGCTTGACAACATACAAGGTTAAGCAAACACTCCAAGAAGATGCTTAGTGTTTTACAGCTTTAAACCCCAGAAACGTTGAAATATCATAACCAGGGGACGAATACACAATTCTTAAGGGCTTATGCTATCATTCAGGGAGCAATAAGCTTCAAACATTCATACATACGTTGCGTCTTCGCACTTCATAAACAGCTTATACGTCCAATCATTAGAAAGCATCAAAAACTAAATTCATTTCCCGGTATTAGTGCATCCAATAAATGATTCCCAAATAGCTCCAAGATTACGAGATTAGGTTCGATTTTGAATGTACAAAGATTAGTGAAAAAACTGTCACTCGTATGTTGGATTTCAAAACAACTGATTGAGAATCGAGAATCACAGCGGGTAGGACAAATTCCCAGAAAATTAGCCCGCGAAAATGAAAAGGAGGACAATGTTAAAAAGACGCGCGGAGAAAATCAACGGGAAAACATGGACAGATTACACGAACGATACGCTGAACATATACGAGCTGTCAGCCAGTCGGTTGGGTATTACTTCTATATTTGGCGAATTGAAAAAATCTTTCGAACAGACTAAATTCTGGTAGAGTGCAATATGACGTGGATATAGGAACACAAACTCAATTAGCGGAATCTATTATACTTTTTGCGCTGCTCCGGTATTCTAAGTATGAAAGCGCAAGCCAGGTCCAGATAAAGGTTCCAAAGTTGTAACGGCCGGAGCGATTCTGGGGATAAGCTACCAAAGCCAAAAATTATCTAATGGCACGCGCCTCTTATATATAGCCTCTGACAACCAAGTCAAGCTTCAGACCTGCATGCGCGGTTTTGTGCGACCCGGTGGAACTGCTTCTACTGGCAGGAGAAAGGGCGAACGCGGTTGACTGGGGCCTCAAAACCAGCTTGCTTCGGGCAAGTGGAGCTCGTAAGTCCATGAAGGCGGTCAACCTAGGGGAAAGAAAACCCTTATCTCAAACCTTCATTGCCTTGTGGCTATATCCAAACACGGAAAAGGCTTCAGGAGTCAACCTCAAGGAAAACTCCGTAGCCGGAGTCCCGTTAGGCAGGTCGAAGTCGTATTCAACTTCGCCGAGCCAACTCCTGCGACGGCATCGTTGTCCAAACGTATCAACCTAGCTGTTCCTTTGGTTCCAGTGGTGCCGTGGAGAGGGAGCACTTGCTGCATGGGCAACAGCTAATTCTCCATATTGAACTGCCCTGGCGTACATCACAACGCACAAATGGAGAGGACACTCCATTCCGCTTCTACGGAAAATAACACGGGAAGCAGCAGATACCGGTTAAAAGCTATGGCTCGACTGGCGTAGAGCTAAGCGCCTGGGGCTGCTTTCGACGGTGGGAGAGACTTCCAGGTCTCATTGGACGGCTACCGCCCGCCTCAAGCTGGGCAGCCCCCAGTCAATAAGGTGCCGTCTCGCCACGGTCTGCTATCCTCATTGGGTGCATGGGGATTAGGAATCAACCGACAAGCAGACTGTATTTTTCCGCACCAGCGAATCGAAATACCAAACAACAAATGTCAGTTCTGAAACTTGGAACCTGGAACGTCCGGTCCATGCTTCCAGGATTTCATGACGACGTCTCGAATATCAGAGGCGTTAGAAAGTCCGCCGTGATTAACAACGAGCTAAAGAGGCTGAATGTCGACGTGGCTGACCTCTAAGAGACGCGATTACCAGACACCGGTATGCTAACAGAAAGAAATTACACATTATTTGGAAGGAAAGGGTTCTGATGAGTCTCGACCTCCTGGTGTTGGTTTTGCCGTGCAAAACAGCCTACTAAAAGCAGCAGAACCGAGCAGCAGAGGGAGCGAACGGATTTAGACTCTAAATCTGAAGTGATACCATTACGTTGGTCAACGTTTATGCACCAACGCTCTCTGCGACGCCTGCTGAAAAAGACGCTTTTTATCATAACCTCACAGCCGTCCTGAAAAACGTACCACAGAAAAACTGTGTAGTGGTATTGGGTGATTTCAATGCCAGAGTTGGTGCAGATTACGAGTCTTGGCAAAACTGTCTCGGAAGGTTCGGTGTAGGTAAAACCAATGAAAATGGGCAACGCCTTTTAGAATTGTGCACACAGTTCAATCTTTGTGTCAGTAACACTTTCTTTCAAACAAAACCACAGCATAAAGTCTCTTGGAAGCATCCTCGCTCTAAGCATTGGCATCAGCTTGATCTTATTCTTGTTAAGCGTACTAATATAGGAAGCGTGCTCCTCACCAGATCATATCAAAGCGCAGACTGCGACACTGATCATTCACTGGTCTGTGCAAAACTGAAGCTCCCCCACACGAGATTTCACCGCACCAAATTGTCTGCTAAGCCTAGGATAGACGTCACTCGCATGTGCGAACCTAATCTAACTGCGAGATTCGCAAAAGCCTTCACGGACGAGTTCAACAAGACAACCCCACTTGAATCTGCTTCAGAAAACTGGGAATTGATAAAAAGCTGCATATGCCGAGTCGCACTTTCCACTTTCGGTCCGAAGAAAGCTCGAACGAGCGACTGGTTCGAAGCAAACGCTTCTGAGATGACTGCTGTGCTGGATGAGAAACGCTCAGCATTCTTGAGGTTCAAAGGTATGCCAACAGATGAAAACTTACGTCTTCTAAGAGCAGCTAGAAATAAGGTCCAACAGACTGCAAGGCGTTGTGCAAACGACTATTGGACTGAAGTTAGCCTCAATATCCAAAATGCTGCGGATACCGGAAATTTTCACGGTATGTATGATGGGATCAAGAGAGCCATTGGCCCAAACAAACTTAAAACGGCTCCCATTAAGTCTTTATCGGGTAAGCCAATTGTCGACAAAACTCAACAGATGGAAAGATGGGTAGAGCACTTCTCCTCCCTCTACTCTAGGGACAGTACGGTTCTACCGCATGCACTTGAAAATGTCGAACGGTTGCCGACCATTGAATATCTAGATACCCATCCTACTCTGGATGAGTTCAATAGGGCAATCGAGCGCTTAGCGAATGGGAAAGCCCCTGATGACGACGGAATTCCACCTGAGTTCATCAAATGCTCTAGAGCAGCCTTATTACAGCCTCTTCACCATTTGCTTCTCCAGTGCTGGCCTTATGAGATGGGAGACACGAAGATCAACACGCTATTTAGGAATAAGGATGAGAGAGGGGAGTGCAACAACTACAGATGAACTTCTTTCTGAATGTTTTAGGCAAATTGTTTCCTAAATTCTTACAGATCCGACTACGAGTTTTAACTGATAGAGTTTATTCCTAATCTCAATGTGGGTTCCGCAGTGGAAGATCAACCGTTAACATGATCTCCTCCCTGAGACAACATCAAGAATAATGACTGGAACAACGTATGCCATTATACGTTTTTTATTGATTTAACGAAGGCATTCGACTGCGTCAGTAGCGACAGTCTTTCAATGAAGGGCTCAGTCTATGTTAACGGTCTCAGATCAAAAGCCTTGGAAATTCGCCGAGATCTCAAACAACGGTGTTCCTGCTCCCAAGTTGTTCGGTATTTTCTTTGCTCTGCTTTTGAAGCACGCTTTTAGGACGAGAGAGCATAGCTACATAGGCGTGCGAAGTGATTGCAAGCTTTTCAACCTGAACCGGTAGAGAGCACAAGTCAAGGTACGGGATGAACTAATCCGCGAACTGTTGTTTGCCGACGATGCAGCCATTATTGCTTACACCCGAGAGCACCTCCCGTCGCTAATGGACTTCTTATCGTCGGCATGCAAAGACTTTGGACTAACAATCAGCATGAGAAAGACCGCAAACTTGGCCAAGGGGTTGCATCGCCACCAATCATCACTGATGGAAACTGTCAGCTTGAACCAGTACATCATTTCACATATCTTGGTTCAACCGTTGCTGATAACCTCTCGCTAGACACGGAGATTGATAAGCGGATTAGCAGAGCAGCTGTCATTTTGTCCCGATTGAACTCTCGTGTTTGGGGTACTTACTTTACTTTTGTGCGACTATCTCCTCCTGGAGGATAAGTCGGCTTCAAAGAAGATTCTTGGGAATTTGGGTACAAAGCGGCGTCCCCAGCACCACTTGGCGTTTGTTCGAGTCAGCTTCTCTAGCCTTTGCACAACCAAGTGCGACCTGCAAGGCAGCAGGGAGTTGCCAGAAAGAGGTTTGGGGTAACCACAAGCTGACTATAAAGACAAAGATAATGGTATATAACGCGTGCGTACTAAATGTTTTACCGTACGGCAGTGAAACCTGGACCACCCACGCAAGACACGAACAGAAGCTGAATTCTTTCCATCTACGAAGCATCCGCCGCATCTTGAACATATCGTGGATGGACAAATTGACTAACGCTGAAGTGCTTTCAAAAGCTGGTCTACAGAGCGTATTCACCCCACTACGGCAGCGCCGACGGCGGTGGGTTGGCCATGTCTACAGAATGGAAAATGGTCGTATTCCGAAAGTTCTACTCTACGGTAGTTGCAATTAGGAAGTCGACCATTAGGCAGACCGCACTTGCGGTACAAAGACGTTTGCAAAAGAGATATGAAAGCTGTTGGCATTGACCCCGCGAGTTGGGAAGAACTTGCTCTTGACCGCTCTCATTGGAGGCATTGTCTAAAACGTCGTCTGCAAGCTGAGGAGGAGCAGATGCAGCTCTTGGCCACTGAACGCAGATTACGCCGCCTACGTGCAACTAACGCCGATCGACCGAGTATTGTCTATCCATGTGAGCGCTGCGGGACAGATTTTTCCTCCCGAATCGAACTGTTTAGTCATACGAAAAGCTGTGGAACATGAAACAATCATGTGATTGTGATGTACATCCATGGTCGACATCGACCGAAGGTGGCCAATAGATCCAGGTAAAGTGGCGCACAGACATAGGCTGCACGTGTGCTGAGATGCTATCTGATTTTCCAGGCCTAGACAGATATGAGATAGAAAATAGAACTGAAAACGGTAATGAGACTCCAGCGCGCTTCAGCATGCACCTCACTACCGGTGGTCAAACAATTTCGCTCGGTTTTCGCGCACAGCACAAATGTACCGCACGATTGCAAATCCGGAATGCTGTACCTAGCTTTGGTTATAAAAGCCTGAACCACAATACGGGGGATTACGTTGAGACTGTGTTCGTTTGACCTTTATCCATTGACCTCCATGGTATGAGTGTCTCTGAAGGTTTCCGGAGAGCAGCGTCCAGTTTAGCTCAATGGGTACACAAAACATCGCACCACGATAAGGTTCACATTTATGAGCATAAAGTGCACGCAGTATGTGAACATACTTTTGCGGAACGCCTTTGCACAGAAAGCTGTTAAACGGGACATTTCGATCGACTGAATCAAATGCACCAACTAAGTGCATTGTTCTGCTGCAGCACATCGATTTATAAAACTGCACTTTATTACTTTGAAATCAAGCGCTTGAAACTGCGGGTGGTTTCACACATCACAATAGTTGTATCAATTATTCTGCATCGTCAGATGACGAGGTCTCGAGCACGCATTTCTAAGGTGATCCGCAAATTCAGTCACCTCTGGCGCCAAAAAGGACTGTCTCTGTTACTCAAAGGTAGAGTCTACAAAGCGAAAGTTCGTGTTGTATTCCTGTATGAGTGCGAATCTCGGACCCTAAATAAAGAGCACATTCGACGACTCCAAGTATTTGAAAACAGATGTGTACACAGTATTTTGTGTGTCATCTGCTACAGTCGCATACGCAACGATGCTCTCCAAATTAGTAGTAATGTAATGTTGATATAAAGAACCTGATCAACTCGCTTAGGTTAGAAGAAAATGACTTTATTAGTGTACACGAATTTTACGCTGGTTGGGTCACGTTTTACGGATGCCTGACCACCGACGTCCGAAAAGATTCTTTTTGTGACGCCACAACCTGATTTGTGTATACCTCGTGGTGACCTAACCGTCACAATCCAGGCTTGGGTCCCAGTGATCAGATATCGCAGTGGTTAGTTGCGTTTCAGAATATGTCTCGAAACCGTGTTCAGTGGCGGTCATGCAATCGTTTACTGTTACTGGTTTAATGCTGTTTCTGATTATGATGGGTCAATACTGCGAATTTTGCAACCTTGACAGTACCTCAGCCCATGTGAAGTCTATGAGTGTGTGACACTTTGCCTGAATAAGACTTGGTATTTCATACAAATAAAAGCTTTGATAAAACTGGCCACAGTTTGGGCTGCAAGTTGATTATATTACATTTTTACTTTTGTGCGACATCTCCTCCACGAGGACAAGTCGGCTTCAATGAAGAGTCTTGGGAATTTGGGTACAAAGCGGCGTCCGCAGCACCACTCGGCATTAGTTCGAGTGGGCGTCTCTAACCTTTGCACAACCGTGCGACCTGCGAGGCAGCAGAGAGTTGCCAGAAAGAGGTGGTGTGCACCAACTAACCGTCTACGAGACTGCTCCAGATTTTTCCTCGGGGTTTTCTCGCGAAGCCTTTCCCGCGATCGGGTATCCCGCAAAGCAGCGGAGGTTGAAAATCAGGGTTTTCCTTCCGTTAGATGAGATGCCCTTCGAGGCTAATGAGTTCCATTTGCCCGAAGGAAACTTGTTTTTCAGGCACCTGACACTCGCGCTCGCACCTTCTCCTGTTCGCAGAAGCTGGACTTGGTTGTCAGAGGCTATTTGAGACGCGCGCAATATGGCAGCATTTTATAGACAGTGGGAGCTTATCCCCGCTGCTACCCCCGGCTATTACAGCATTTAGAAGTCGATTACAGACATGACGAAATTGCGGCTCTTAATTGTTGTTGCTATTAATCTCATTCGGTAGATGCCGACTGTGGATGTGCATCACAAGCACATAACGGTTGCACGCTTAAGGGCGTTTACAATAGCTCAACAGTCCGATTAGAGTGGAACAATCTTTCCCACAGCGCACACAACGATAGCCAATAGTCGCGTTACACGTTGACAACGTGATCTGCGTTCGGTTGCCGAGAGTTACTTTGAGTTATCACCTTGGATGCCTCTCGCATGGCAGTGATGTATGTATGTATGTATGTATGTATGTATGTATGTATGTATGTATGTATGTATGTATGTATGTATGTATGTATGTATGTATGAAAGCACAAGCCTGATCCAGGCAATGTGCCGCACAGTCAGGGACTGCACGTGGGCTAAGATACTGTCCGGTTGCTCAGGCCTAGACAGATATGAGGGGGAAAATAGAAATAGAAATGGTAGTGAGACTCCAGCGTGTATTCGCATGCAGCTCACTACCGTTGGCCAATCAATTTAGCACGGTGTTAGCCGCAGAGCACAGAAATGCTCCACGATGGGTCTGAGGATCGATGGAGGCACAAGACTCGAGAAGCTGCGCATGCGGTGAAAACCGTCAAATCAAGTCATCACCAACACAGACCGATACATCAACAGGTACATAAGAAATCACAAAAAGGGAACAAGAAAAGTTGCCACATAGTCAACGGATGCACAGGCTGAGACAATATCTGTTCGCCGAGGTCTAAACAGATATACAAGCAAGGAGCAATGGTAATAAGGCTGCAGCGTGATCCAGTTCTTTCATCATCATCATCATCATCATCATCACCTTGGATAGAATTAGACTGGTATGATACTGGCAGGTTGCCCAGGAGTAGACAGATATGAGGGGGAATATAAATGGTAGTGAGACTCCAGCGTGTTTCAGCATGTAGCTCACTACAGTTGGTCAATCAATTTAGCACGATGTTAGCTGTACAGCACAGAAATGCTGCACGATTGCGCATCCGTGCATCATGGCAGTGAAAGCTGCAAGGAATTTATTGTGTGCCCATCGCAATGGCTGAATGCAGGGAAAATCGTGTAGTCACTCGCGAAGTCACGCAGAAGCGGAAAAAAGAAAATCAAAACACAATTGACTGTGGGTTGATAACGTTGAAAACCCAATGATTCAACACTGTAGAGTGTCATTTTCAACTCTAATAATATTGATAATAATTCGATGATAATCAGACATAGAGGAAGAAAATAAGCTTGCCGAATGATTAAGCAGCAAACGGCATACCGTCAAAGAAAACGAATGGATTAAACTGAAACAACACAAAGCAACCTACAAACATAAAACAGTAGATTTAGATGGGGCAATGCCCATTAAAACACCATGCGTGAGATCCGATAAAAAGAGATGACAATTTACCTAATTTTTGGCACATGATAATCTCGTTCCGATCGACCTCCCATCCATCTAGCGCAAAGGAAGATTGATCACCCACACTAGACGTGGCTGAATGCGCGGCATCTATCACGGAATGTGGTGTGGACCAACCGAGAACGTCGGCATTGGTTGGCATCGAGTTAGTGGGTTCTCGGTTGAAGCATGAATCAATGACAGGATGGGAACCTGAGGATATCTGAGGATCAAAACTCGTCTTTGACGGCGCTGAAACACATGAGTACGGCGGCTGTAGATGGTTAACGGACATTTGTTGCTTTGGGACAGGATACAAAAGGGGGCAAACCAGACCATCCGCAGATTTAGAATGATGCTCGACTAACTGCACAACCGATGGGAATCGATGTATGTTTGTGATGAAGTACTGCGAGAATGTAAAATGACTGTGTAATAGTCTGGAGAGTAGACAGAAGTATACACAACGATTAAATTTAATGTTAAACATAAAACTTAAATGGTAATCGAACAAAAATCCTCATTTGCATGGCACACCCCACGACCGGTTTCGTGCTGTCTGCAATCATCAGATAATAACAGCATGATCAAAATCCGCAAGCCTTGAAACAGTAGAGGAACAGTAAACAAGTAAAGCTTTTAAGACATTGTTGGATGGCAGCCGTTTTCGTCTCTTTTTGTGCAGATACATTCGTGGTCACTTTTCGAGTTGTGGGCTTTTAACGTTCAATTCACGAAAATCGTCGCGGGGTGTGTATATGTGATGGGAATGCATGCAAATGAGCATTTTTGTTCATGATCGTGGATATAAACCCTATCTAGATGTGTTTGGGCATAAGTGACTGATGTGCAATCGTGCAGCACTTCCGCGCTAAGCACGCTGGAGTCTCACTGCTATTTCTATTTTCCTTCCACTTATCTGTCTAGGCCTGAGCAAACGGACAGTATCTTAGCCCACGTTCAGTCTCTGACTGTGCGGCACTTTGCCTGGATCAGGCTTGCGATTTCATACATACATACCAACCTTACCCAACAGTGGCATACAAGCGCAACTTGTTTACCATTCTTCCACTGTTTCAAGCGCATACGGATCCGGATCCTACTGTCCGTACCTGATGAGTGCAAACAGCACGAAACCGGTCGTGGGGTGTGTGATGGAAATGCATGTAAATGAGACTTTTTTCATGACAATGGGTATAAACACTATCTACATGTGTTTGGGCAATAGTGAGTGAAAATCTTGGTAGTAGCAAACTTATACAACAGTGGCATACAAACGAAACTTGTTTACCATTCTTCCACTAATTCATGCGCATACAGATCGAGGTCCTACTGTCCCTACCTGATGACTGCAAACAGCACGAAACCGGTCATGGTGTGTGTGTGTGTGTGACGGAAATGCATGCAAATGAGCATATTTGATCCGAATTCTAGTTATTTGACTTGATGAGAATTTGAAGGAATGCATGTTGTGGCACGAATATACACAAGTGTAAACACAACTGTTCAGTGAAAATGGTTGCCTTTAAACAGGGTCAATAAGCCTTAGATTATATCACGAGATTGGTTGGACATTTCACGGTTGTCGGTGCAAATTAAATCAATTGAGTATACGCAAAACGCAAAAGATACTTGTGGTCAAGTTTCAGCGCGTTCGATGATGTACTACTTTTGAAGAAAAATAACAGTGAAGCTTAAGAAATTGCATTATCAACATCATCAAAAAGCAGTGTATCAGTAGGAGGTGCCAAATGATAACTGCAACAAAAACACGACCAAACATGAGCGGAGTCTTTAAAGTTAAATTACATCAACTATTTGAAAACAGATAAAAATATTAGGAAGTAATTGGTACCAGTTTGCACATGAACATGCGACAGACTTACACATCCTTGAGCATCTTGATTAATCCGATAATGATAGACGCGACCGAGATGTCTAACCGTGACGGAAAGCTGACCAGGCGACGATTCGGAAGCGCGAACTAAAAACGAACCAGTAACACCCAAACGTAACAGCTGTTCGCCGGCTTGTCGAGAAACCGCACCGTGATACCATGGATACATGGAAAGAGGTTGGCCATGCATATTCACCAACGACGCATTGACGATATTCATGTGGGCATTGGTAGATTCGATAGTTATTTGAGGAGCACAGGTAGGGATGTTTGTGTGCTGATGAACAATATTAACAGACGATACATTTCCACTTGGCCTAACAGACTGTGGTACTTGTATAGTGTCTGACGTAATATTGGGTTGGGACGGAAAAGGATTGTACGAATTTCCTGCATTCGCGGGAGAAAGATAGCTTGTGGGTACCCAACCGCGTCTGTATCCATTTTCGGAAATAAATTTTGAAGAAAGATTAGAGGCCTCGGCATCTGCAAGCGATCCGGTATTGATGATGCGTAAGCTATCACATGTTTCGACTTCAGACCAGTCGCCAGCGGGACTATAGGCAAGAAGACGAACGAATTCCCCTGTAAAATAAAAGTTAACAAACTTAAGGCTCCGAAAAAAATAATTTAACCATCTCGATTTGAAAATGATAAATCGCAAGAAACCGGTTGTGGAGTGTGAGTTGGAAGGCGAGCAAAACAATACATTGATTAAACGCATTGATTTCTTTCTGTTGACGACGGTGGTCGCTTGGGTAGTGATGTTAATATCGAAGTTGATATTCACAAAGCCTAATCAGTAAAAAAGAGTTGCACATCCAATGGCCGTGTGCAAATAATCGTTCAATGGGGAGTGATTAAAAACTGGTTGACGGATTAGTTTGCCTCGGCAGTTGTATCACTGCTGGCGGTTGTGTCGAGGACGATATCTGACAAAGTGAACGCGTTTGCTAAACTTTGCCTTTTGTGGCGTCGACGTGATGGTTCATTCCATACTTAAGGCCGAGTGTACAACGCAGTCGTGTGTTACACTACTTTATGGCTGCAAAACCTGGTCTATCCGAGTGGAACATGTGCGTCGGCTCTCAGTTTTTGACACCCGTTGTAATGTTTGTGTCATAATTTTTATTCGACATTATTGCATAATTTTTTGATAAAAAAGATAAACAAACAAACCACAAAATCGTTTGCAGTGAAACTACAAAAACAAACTGCTTTTTTGCATTTGGTTCTGCATATTCCACTTGCCCGCTTTTCTTTTTCGACACGCTCGCTTATTTGTTTTTCCTGCAACGTGTTGCATTGTACCTTGTCTGGCTCCAGACATGTGCTCCATGATGATGATTATGTCAAAAAAGTGACAAAAGCACAAGGCCAAAGCCGAATTCTCAATCAATGAATGGTGTGCATGTGAGTTTATCGAGATGCAACTGTGTAATACCTCGACCTGGATTCATTAACACGATGCTACATTGATTGACAGCAGCATCGACTTTTAGACTCCGTAAGTGTGACATTGAAAACTACCGGTAAGTTAATTGGTTCAGCTGAATGGAGTTTAAGGTAGATAATAGGTCTCAAATAATCGCAATTGCCCGAATGGCAACAGATAAAGGAGTAATGGACAACGATCTTGCAGATTTGTCGGGGATTCTGGGTGAATATTCGATATTAGAACGTCAGTGGCTGCATAAAAGCTTTCTTTTACGTTTGGAAATTTCGAAAATCGATGGGAATTCAATAATGACCTATACTTTTATGGATTTTCGTGTGGGCTTTAGGTTTTCTGGGATAGTCATGCTAACATCTTACATAATCATATGTTTGTTGACTAACGCTAAATTTTAAATCAGTATCGATAAAGTGGGGCTTGAACGTGACTTTCCAATTAGCACGACGATGGAAAACGGCAAAATATAGTGGTAGTCTGCTCCACCCATTCACGGATGTGCAATCGTGCAGCATTTTTGTGCTGTGCGGCTAAAATCGTGCTAAATTAATTTGCCAACGGTAGTGGGCTTCATGTTGAAACACGCTGGAGTTTCACTATCATTTCTTTTCCCCCTTCATATCAGTCTAGGCCTGGGCAACCTGACAGTATCGCAGCAAACGTGTAGTCTCTGGCTGTACGGCACTTTGCCTGGATCAGACTTGTGCTTTCATACCATACCACCCACTCACGCCAATTTATTGACATTTTTGTTGAAGTGTAAGCAGCGTGAGCGTCTATGCTCAGCAATTTCAAGGGTTGATGACTGAATGGCTTCCATAAATCGTCGAGATTGTATCAGACAAGTATGTATGTATGAAATCACAAGCCTGATCCAGGCAAAGTGCCGCGCAGTCGAAGACTGCACGTGGACTAAGATACTGTCAGGTTGCCCAGGCCTAGATAGATATGGTAAAGGAAAATAGAATTAGCAGTGAGACACCAGCGTGTTTTCGCGATACGTTCTATCAGAAACAATTGTTTGATGACTATCGGTCGATGTGTACATGTCTATACTTTAATCTTTTTCTAGTCTATTTCTCTACTCATTTTTATCCCATTATCGGCATCCGGTAAGCAACTAACCTGAAGCTTTTCGAAGCTTAGCATATCCTAAAAACAAATCCCATTTTATAAAAGCCTGCGTCTGCATACATAGGTGCCAGTAATATGCGAACGCTGCGTCATTCAGGCAAGCAAGCTACTCTTGCACACTGCCTAGAATAGTTGTCTATTGATGTTTGCTGCGCGTCAGAGACCATACTGCACGATGACTTCATAACTGCGCAAATAGGTTGATAGGAATGAATTATTTGTTACTTTATTGCACAGAGGTGTCCCGCAAAAGTACGTGAACATACTTCGAGTACTTTATTCCGATAGCTTTGAGCAGGTTAGTGTACAGTCGTCTGTCTAATTTCGTTATTTTTGTTTAATTTTCTTGTTGGCCAACTTTAGTCGATGTTGACCATGGAAGCAAGTTCACTTTTGTAATTGACGCTAAAAATGCACGCATACAATGCAGGCATACCGACACGGGGAATTCAGATAGGCTGGGATCTAGGTGATGTTCATGACGCACTTCTCTTGCTTAATTTTAGTCGGATACTTATGCTAATTTGGGCCTACTATGTAGTATCCTCCAATCATTTTGAGTGCACATTACAGCTTCAAAAGGCAAAGTTCTGTTAGAGAATATAGATCCGTCAAAAACCGAGCAGGGCCTCAACAACGAGCAACTCACAAGTGTGGACAGTTTGATTAGGTGCAGTACTAGTAATGCATTCTTATACTTGGAGATTTTAGCTCACTTTTCTAAAGCAACGGTAGCATAATATAGCTGGCGCGGTAGTCATCATCATAATCACAAACAGCATTACACCGGTAGCATGTACCAATTGCTTAAGTGCCACACGACCATGAACAAGTAAAATCCTATAAGATGGGGAAGAGTGGGACTTAAATAGTTACGGATTCTATAGAAGAGTAAGCACAAACAAACTGGGATGAGGTGCCTACGCCTCGAATGGAACATGCATTCAAACAAGTTTCGTGAACGAGTAGAGCGACATCAGCATGGCAGCTTCCTTGCGGCTTTCACTGTCATGCTTCATAAAAAGATTTTCTCGTCACTTCGCTCGACAACATACAAGGTTAAGCAAACACTCCAAGAAGATGCTTAGTGCAAGACCGCTATTGAAAACGGTTTCGGAACATATCCTGAAGCGTAACTAGCCATTGCGATATCTGATCGCGGGGACACCAGCCTGCTGCACCGACTTTGGAAAGGTTACTAGTAAGTTTTTAACTGCCTATACCACGTGACGGTTTGGCCACCATGAGATTTACGCCAATCGCGATGTTGAGTCGCAAAAAGAATCCGTTTCGGAAGTCGGTGGTGTATGTATGTATGTATGAAAGAAAGCACTAGCCTGGTTCCAGGCAGTGCCGCACAGTCAAGGACTGCCTATCAGGTTGCTAGGCCTAGACAGATATGAGATAGAAAATAAAAATTGTAGTGAGACTCCAGCGTATTTCAGCATTCAGCTCACTACCGGTGGCCAATCAATTTAGCGCGGTGTTAGCCACACAGCACAAAAGTACCGCATGATTGCACATCCGTGCACGAAGTCGGTGGTCCGGCATCTGTAAAACGTAACCCAACCAGCGTAACCTCGGCAGGTTGATTTGCTTCTCTATATGAACATTACTACCGAACAACTTATTTCGGAGAGCATCGGTGCGTATGTGATTGAAACAGCTAACTCCTAGAATGTTTGAAGATATCGGTTGTCAAATACTTGGAGACGCTGAATGTGCTCTTTACATATGGTCCAAGTTTCGCACTCATACAGTAACACAGCCCGAACTGTCGCTTTATAGACTACCCTTGAGTAACAGACAGTCCGTTCTAACGACAGAGGTGACCTAGGTTGCGAACGCTACGGTCGCTTTAGAAATGCGTGCTGAGACCTCTTCATCTAACGATGCAGAATTATTGATACAACTACCGAGATACATAAAACGGTCTACAATTTCAAGCGCCCGATTGTCAAGTAATAAAGTGCTGTTTGATAAGTCAATGTCCTGTAGAATGACACTCCACTTAGAGGGTGCAAAACGCATTCCAAATGCGGCACAATGCTAGCTAGCGTGTTCAGTATCGCCAGTAAATTTGTGTACGAGTCGAAGAGCAGAACTATATCATCAGCATAGTCCGAGTCGAGAAGCTTGCCGCCTGGCATTATGTGAACTCCGAAAGCTGGGGCTCTTTCGATGAATAATTCCATGATGGCATCAATTAAAATTTGAACAAAAACGGAGAAATCGGACATCTATGTTGGACGCCACTTGTGGTGAGGAATTTGGGTTCGTTGTAAACCCTAACGCACCCGGATGCACGAGCATAAAGTGCACGTAGTATGTTAACATACTTTTGCGAAACGCCTTTGCACGACATGGCGTTAAACAGGACATATCGATAGACTGAATAAAATTCACCTTTGAAGTCTAAAAAGATGGCTATTGTCGGCTGTCGATAAGTGGACCGCAGTTCTAAGACCTGCCAGGCCAGAAGCCAGCTTGCTGCTCTCGCATCTTTGATTCCCATTGCGATGTTAATCTTCGAAGGCATATGGACGCTAATAATCTCGTAGTTACGGAAGTGAGACGTTGTCATGATTGTTACTTGTTTGTGCTGTACACCTTTTGCATACAGTTACTAAACTTTCATATTTACTTTTCAGCTTATGTACTCTCGTTCTAGATAAGTAATGCGTTACTTATTCTATACTAACATGACTTCCTTTGGAACTCAATTCGGATCAGATTCTACAACGCTACAATTTAATTATCTATAACACGATGGATCCAACATTACGACCAAGATTCTTCGACGCCGATTCCAACTCACCAGATGCACCCAAACGCTGGAATCATTGGTTTCGCACATTTAATACTTATCTGAACTCTGTGGAGCCCTCCAAATCTGACAAACTCGAAACGCTCATTCATTTCCTGGATCCTCTGGTGTATGATAATATTGCGCACTGTGCCGATTACAATTCTGCGATAGATGCGTTGCGACAACTTTACATCCACCCTAAAAATATGATTTATGCTAGATATCTCTTGCAAACGTGCAAACAAGAACCTGACCAAGACGTTGATCAGTTTGTGCTAAAACTAAAGTCTTTGGCCAAGGATTGTGAATTGAAAACTGTCACTGCAACGGAATATCAAAACTAATGTATCCGAGATGCTGTGATAAACGGAATTCAGTCCTCTTCTATTCGCGAAAAACTGTTGGCGCAGTCGGAACTCAGTCTAGACGGAGCACACAGACTTGCGATATCTCTTGAATTAGCTCACAAACAGTCTCAGTCATATACAGGTAATCAGTCCCTCTCATGTTCAGCGATCCCATCCACACAACGGAAACCGGCCGAGCCCTCACCACAGTCTAATCTGTGTGGCGATCATACCACTGCTTTATCAACATCCATGCAAATGTGTTATTTCTGTGGTTATACCCGACATCCTCGTTCAAAATGCCCTGCACGAGAATCAGTGTGCAATATTTGTGGCAAAAGAGGTCATTTTCAGCGCGTATGCCGTTCGAAAACTAGACTCCATCACCATACAAACTGCGCGTTGATGCCAGTTTTATCATCTATGTCTGTTGCCGCTGCACCTGCTTGCTTATCCCGCACTATCACAACTGTTGAAATCAACGGAATTTCCCTCTGTGCTCTTGTCGATACTGGGAGTTCTTGTAGTTTTATCAGCTCTAACATAGTCAATTCATACAATTGGAAAGTTTACCCAAGCTCTTCAGTGGTCAAAATGGCGTCTATGACACTCTCTTGTAAAACGATGGGTTATTGTTCTGTATCCATTCAATACGGATGTGCCCTATATAAAAATTTCAAACTAGTCGTACTACCTAATCTCTGCACTGAAGTCCTATTTGGACATGACTTCCTTGGTCTGCACTCCAAGATCGAAATTCCATTCGGTGGTGATCGTGATGCATTTACCCTCTGAGGCTTGACTGCTGCAAGCGTTGAATCTCCCTCACTCTTTACGAACTTGTCGCCAGCTTGCAAGCCTATTGCAACCAAATCGAGAAGACATTGCCCAGATGATGAACAATTCATAAGAACTGAAGTTGACCGCTTGTTGCAAGAAGGCATAATTGAATATTCAACGTCACCATGGAGAGCCCAAGTGCTTATCACAAAGAATACGAACTACAAACGTCGAATGGTCGTGGATTACAGTCAGACCATCAATCAGTTTACATATTTGGATGCGTACCCATTGCCGCGTCTTGATAAAATGATTGAAGAGATCTCACGCTTCGGAATTTATAGGACCTTTTATCTGCTTACCATCAAATTCCGATAGCTGCAACCGACCGTCCATATACCGCTTTTGAAGCTTCTGGTAGCTTATTCCAGTTTTGCCGCATACCGTTTGGTGTTACAAATGGTGTAGCATGTTTTCAACGCGCTATGGACGGCATCATTAAGTCCGAAAATTTGAAAAAACACGTATGCCTACATAGACAACGTCACGGTTTGTGGTAGCACTCAGGAGGAGCATGATGCTCATTTCGAGTCGTTCATGAAAGCTACAAGGAAGTATGGAATAACACTTAATGATAGTAAGACTGTCACCGCCGCCAAGGAGATCTGTCTCTTGGGTTACAAGGTTCCCAAAGGTGTGATTAGACCTGACCCAGAACGTATGGAACCTATTCGTAAACTACCACCCCCACGTAACGCTAAAGAATTGCAACGCGTGATTGGAATGTTTGCTTACTACTCTTATTGGATACCTACGTTTTCTGACAAAATAAATAAACTGGTCAAAAACAAAACATTCCCTCTACCTGACGACGTCCATTCAACCTTTGAAAATCTGAAAAGCGAACTTGAATGCGCCATACTTATTACGATAGACTATAATGAACCATTGGTCATCGAAACAGATGCTTCTGATGTCGCCATTGCCGCTTCTCTTAGCCAAAACCATAAACCCATTGCCTTTTTCTCGAGGACACTCAATCCTAGCGAAAAAAATCACTCGGCTGTAGAGAAGGAGGCATACGCCATTGTTGAATCCATCAGGAAATGGAGGCACTATCTACTTGGTAGACCATTTAAACTGCATTTATGTATGGTGGCAGCCAAAAGAGTAAAATCAAAAACGATAAGATACAGCGCTGGAAAATCGAGCTTTCCGAATACAAGTATGATGTTGTGTATCGACCGGGTAAAGAAAACCATGTTGCGGACACTTTATCACGGAACATCTGTGCGTCCATTACTAACCCTGAACAACTGAAGGAGCTGCACACCTCACTCTGCCATCCAGGAATCACTCGAATGTTTCATTTTGTCCGGTGCAAAAATCTTCCTTATTCGGTAGACGATGTCAAACGAGTCATTGCCAATTGCAGAGTGTGTGCCGAACTAAAGCCAAGGTTTTTCAAGTCTTCCGGTACCCTTATTAAAGCCACACAGCCTTTCGAGCGTCTAAGTATAGATTTCAAAGGTCCTTTACCTTCAAGTACTCGAAATCGCTATTTGTTAACATTATTAGACGAATTCTCTCGATTCCCTTTTGCTTTTCCATGTGCGGATATGTCATCAGCTACTGTGATTGGCTGTCTCACACAACTTTTCACTTTGTTCGGGATGCCTGCCTATATCCACTCTGACAGAGGTTCGTCATTCTTGTCTTCTGAACTGAAAAACTTTCTGACTGAAAAAGGAATCGCCATGAGTCACACATCAGCATATAATCCACAAGGCAACGGCCAGGTGGAACGTCTCAATGGCACACTTTGGAAAACAATCAGCCTTGCTCTGAAAACTCATAATTTACCGACAACTCGTTGGGAGACTGTTTTACCTGATGCTCTACACAGCCTCCGGTCATTGCTGTGCACATCTACGAATCACACACCTCATGAACGCATGTTTCAGTATGCTCGACGCTCTTGTTCTGGGACCTCTCTGCCTTCTTGGCTAACTACGCCAGGTTCGGTCCTCCTGCAGCGATGCGATCGGTCATCTAAGTATCAACCTTTGGTGGAAGAAGTGGAGCTTCTGAGTTGTAACCCTCATTACGCTCGTATTGCTCATCAAGATGGCAGAACGGAAACTGTATCACTCCGCCGTTTAGCCCCAACAGTTCGGGAAACGGCGACAGACCTTTGTGTTCAACTTGACTCCGATACAAACATCGAACAAAGGACCTCGGATGTAACATAGGAAGTTCACAACAATAATTCCCGATCAGCGGAGATGTTGCCTATGTCATCGCATGAAACCCTTACCCCTACTTACCCGGAACTACTAGAAAAGCAGCAACGGGTTCGCCCCTACGATCTGAGAAATCGTGAAGCCTAAAATTAATTTGGCCTTTAATCGTACGAGCTGACTCAAAACAAAGCCGGGGTGAATGTCATGATTGTTACTTCTTTGTGCTGTACACCTTTTGCATACAGTTACTAAACTTTCATATTTACATTTCAGCTCATGTACTCTCGTTCTAGATAAGTAAAGCGTTACTTATTCTATACTAACGTGACTTCCTTTTGAACTGAATTCGGATCAGATTCTACAACGTTACAGACGTATCCCACTGTGATTAGAGCATGAGCTTCGCACACCTTTTTTAAATATAGGTATGATAACCGATTCTCCTCAACTTTGAGGAACGGATTCTAATAACCAAAATTCACGGGTGAGATCGCCTAATGTGCTGATTAGGATTTGGCCACCTTCTTTGAATAAAACAGGCGGTATGTCATCGGGGCCAGCAGCTTTGCATCGTTTCATGTATTCGATACATGCTTTAATTTCTAAATAATAAGAGGGTCTACGCTAACAGACCAATGATCACACTGCTTCAAATGAGGGAAAGATTTTGTTGCAGACGACCAGTTGAATTGTTCTTCAAAATATTCGGCCCAACGTGAGAGGCGACGATTCTTATTAGTGATAAGAGTACCGTATATCTCAGCGACAGTCTCATTCACTCCTTTTTTCGTAGGCCCCGTCGATCGAATAAATTGGAAGAGTTTTCGCACATTACCCGCATTATTTGCTATTTCCATTTGTTCGATTTTATTTAGCCACCACTTTTCTCTGTATAGTCTTAAGCTCCGTGTAAGTTCATCCCTCACGCGTCTACGCTGTGTGTTGTGTCCAGGACCATGACGTATTTGGCGTCGCTGGTGAAGAACTTCTATAGACCGCTGTGAAATCCAGTGGGACTTTTGGGTTGATTGTATAGTCTCACAGGCTGATATTGCGGCAGCTTGCATAATCCCTGCTATTTTGTTCCACCTTTCATCGGCAGTTGTACACAGAGCAACTGGAGTGAATTACGTAAGGTGCTCCTAACAATTTATTGAACTGCAGGCTGTGAGAATTTTTCGACCGCAATGCGTTTCCCATTCGAAGGATTCGTACAGGAAAACTTCAACGAGAGCCTACAACGTACACGAGCTTGATCTGAATCTATGCAGGTATTCCAAAAGGAGCAGCAGTCCTCAATGCAACTTCTCCAGCGAGCACTTATGGCGATATGGTCGATTCGGACCGAAGGTTGGCTTCCATCCAGCGAGCGCCATGTGGCGTATTGACAACTTTTATGGCGAAAGGAAGTGCTGCTAATGAATAATCGAGTTTGTGCACAGAATTGTATAAACCGTTCACCATTATCTGTGCGTTGGCCTTCAAGACCAAACACGCCACCTAATTGTGATTCAGATGTATCTAAGCGACCCAGTCTGGCATTTATATCTCCCGCTAAGACAACAATGTCGCAGCACTTTGCACGTCGAAAAAAAAGAAGATCTTCTCGTCGTCAGAATTGGTGTTAGTCGGTGTAAGTTGCTACAATAAACAAGCATATCTGATTAAAATATTTTGAGTTTGGTCAAATATTAGTGGATAGTCGAACGGCGCACATCCTACTATTGCAAGGAATCCAATTGATTAGACAGGATTCGGTACGCGAATTCAGCACTATACCAACACCCGCCAGTTCTGAAATGGCAGCTACATAATAACCGGAGCAGCGCAAAAAGTAGCGAGTTGAAAGGTTTGGGGAAGTAAGTTTAGTAACTATAGATAGGTCATATCGGCGCGTTTCCGATAAACAGCAAACATCAATAGATAGACTATCTAAGGTATGAGCAAATTCAGCTTGCTGGCCTATTTGTCTGAGACTTCTGACATTCATGGCTCCGATAAGAGCAGAGGACCGTGGTTTCAGAAAGTGATCTGTAAATTCGCGAACAGAGAATGATCCAAAATGTTTAGCACGGTTTTTCTGAGGCTGGGATTGATAGAGGAGTTGTTAGGAGTAGATGGGGGAGGGGAATGGTCAGAAACAGTTTGAAGAGTAGTGCCAGCAGTTCTTGTTTTCGCTTACCCGCCCTGCTGTATGCAGCAGGTAAGGCGACACTGTTTATCGTGTGCGACGGCTGGTGCACTATGGAGTTGGGTTTCGAAGTTATAGTCATTTATATGCGTGCTGGGATGCTGCCAGGTCGCCCATTCTTAGACAGGAGAACAAATGGGGTTCTCGACCAAAGTCTTTGGCAGCGGGTTAGGTTGAGACCATGTTCGTCTGACCTCTACCTCCTTATCGGTATGAGTGACTCTGGAGGTGCTCGGAGAGCACCACCCAGCATAGCTCAATGGGTCATAGAGGTGCACAAATCATCGCACCACGTTAAGGTCCAGTCTCAGCGCGATGGGTCGTGTCAGCGCGGCAATGCTATACGGATGTCAAAAAAGGACAATGGAAAAATTAGAAATAGGATGACTGTAGGTCTTTGACAATCCTTGTATCTGCATCATCGTTGGCGTTAGTTCGCACCATCGGATATACAATGCAAATATCCCTATAAGAATTTTGGTAAGGTTCCTCAGAGTAGCGGATCTTGATCTTACGGATAAGAAACCTATGTATTTTGACTCGAATTACATAACCGCACGTGCAGTCTCTGACTGTACGGCACTTTGTCTGGATCAGGCTTGTGCTTTCATACATACATACATACATACCGCACATTAAACATGAGTATTAGGATCACCAATGCAGTACATAGCCATAAATATCCATGAAATTTTACGAAATTTTTGGCGTTTAAGAATGGATGAATAACGTAAAATTGTCGGACGGGTAACCCGATAAACTTAAAAAGACCAGCATGAATGTGTTATCAGCTCAGCTACCCAAATTATCTTGTTTTCTTTAAAATCGATGTTTTACACCTTTAACTGTGGTATGTCTGATTACTGAAACGTAAACAAATGTGTGCCAGCTAACTACAGCAAAAAATATGAACGATACCACTGTAATTGTTTGCGAAGTTGTTGCCAAATCGGTAATACTTGTAGCTTCGCTCTATGAACGGATGTGCGTTTGCGTCGTACATCTGGTCTGCGCGTGTAAAATCACCTCTAGATCAACCCAACTGCAGCCAATGAGTGTGGCAGCTTGCCTGCCTCCAAACTTGTGACTTCTTACATGCAACACTCATAATGACTATATATTATTTAGTAATTTAATATTGTTGAAGGTAACATGCGATGTATGACTGTGCAGCACTCCATGACACCAACATATCGTGGAATGACAAAGAAACGAATGCGGAAGTGCTTTCGAAAGCTGTTCTGCAGAGAAAGGTTCACCATACTACTGCAGCGCTGCCGAAGCTGGCTGGGTTATATGTACAAAGACATTTGCAAAATGGATATGAAAGCTCTTGACAAGGACCTTTATGCACTGGAGGATGTGTTGGGAATGTGTCTTGGGCGGACAATTATCGCTATAAAAAGCCACAAATATCCAATCAAGGTGCATGTTATATGCGAACATGGCCCGCAATAAGGCCTATTTGCCTCCCTTTTGATCTCATCATGCATGCTTTTTAGCGCGCCTAGTGCGACCTTCTGTACACACGACCCAGTGGTTTCTTACAAGCTATTAGCTTTTATTATCTGTATGAAAGCACAAGCTTGATCCATGCAAAGTGCCGCACAGTCAGAGACTGCAGCTTTTATTACCACGATAAAACTATTGACTATTTGGAAAAAACTTGCTCTTGACCACACAAGAAACGCTGAAACGCTGCGTGGAGTATGTTCCGATCGGAAGAGTGTGTGCGACAATTACGCAACCACTGTACGTCTCTAGTGCGTCAAGATAAGCTGGATTACCATAACAAGTTGACTGCACGGTTTCTGAACAACCGAAAACTGCTATACCGTCATATAAATGACAAAAGAAAAGTGAAAACTGGTATCCCCCCACTGAAAATTGAAGGCGTGACTCGTACCATCGCCGTTCTATGAAAGCGCAAATCCATTAAATGATCAACTACATGGTCCGCTTATTTCCAGACTTGCCCCCGCATTATTTGCTATTTCCATTTGTTCGATTTTATTTAGCCACCACTTTTCTCTGTATAGTCTTAAGCTCCGTGTAAGTTCATCCCTCACGCGTCTACGCTGTGTGTTGTGTCCAGGACCATGACGTATTTGGCGTCGCTGGTGAAGAACTTCTATAGACCGCTGTGAAATCCAGTGGGACTTTTGGGTTGATTGTATAGTCTCACAGGCTGATATTGCGGCAGCTTGCATAATCCCTGCTATTTTGTTCCACCTTTCATCGGCAGTTGTACACAGAGCAACTGGAGTGAATTACGTAAGGTGCTCCTAACAATTTATTGAACTGCAGGCTGTGAGAATTTTTCGACCGCAATGCGTTTCCCATTCGAAGGATTCGTACAGGAAAACTTCAACGAGAGCCTACAACGTACACGAGCTTGATCTGAATCTATGCAGGTATTCCAAAAGGAGCAGCAGTCCTCAATGCAACTTCTCCAGCGAGCACTTATGGCGATATGGTCGATTCGGACCGAAGGTTGGCTTCCATCCAGCGAGCGCCATGTGGCGTATTGACAACTTTTATGGCGAAAGGAAGTGCTGCTAATGAATAATCGAGTTTGTGCACAGAATTGTATAAACCGTTCACCATTATCTGTGCGTTGGCCTTCAAGACCAAACACGCCACCTAATTGTGATTCAGATGTATCTAAGCGACCCAGTCTGGCATTTATATCTCCCGCTAAGACAACAATGTCGCAGCACTTTGCACGTCGAAAAAAAAGAAGATCTTCTCGTCGTCAGAATTGGTGTTAGTCGGTGTAAGTTGCTACAATAAACAAGCATATCTGATTAAAATATTTTGAGTTTGGTCAAATATTAGTGGATAGTCGAACGGCGCACATCCTACTATTGCAAGGAATCCAATTGATTAGACAGGATTCGGTACGCGAATTCAGCACTATACCAACACCCGCCAGTTCTGAAATGGCAGCTACATAATAACCGGAGCAGCGCAAAAAGTAGCGAGTTGAAAGGTTTGGGGAAGTAAGTTTAGTAACTATAGATAGGTCATATCGGCGCGTTTCCGATAAACAGCAAACATCAATAGATAGACTATCTAAGGTATGAGCAAATTCAGCTTGCTGGCCTATTTGTCTGAGACTTCTGACATTCATGGCTCCGATAAGAGCAGAGGACCGTGGTTTCAGAAAGTGATCTGTAAATTCGCGAACAGAGAATGATCCAAAATGTTTAGCACGGTTTTTCTGAGGCTGGGATTGATAGAGGAGTTGTTAGGAGTAGATGGGGGAGGGGAATGGTCAGAAACAGTTTGAAGAGTAGTGCCAGCAGTTCTTGTTTTCGCTTACCCGCCCTGCTGTATGCAGCAGGTAAGGCGACACTGTTTATCGTGTGCGACGGCTGGTGCACTATGGAGTTGGGTTTCGAAGTTATAGTCATTTATATGCGTGCTGGGATGCTGCCAGGTCGCCCATTCTTAGACAGGAGAACAAATGGGGTTCTCGACCAAAGTCTTTGGCAGCGGGTTAGGTTGAGACCATGTTCGTCTGACCTCTACCTCCTTATCGGTATGAGTGACTCTGGAGGTGCTCGGAGAGCACCACCCAGCATAGCTCAATGGGTCATAGAGGTGCACAAATCATCGCACCACGTTAAGGTCCAGTCTCAGCGCGATGGGTCGTGTCAGCGCGGCAATGCTATACGGATGTCAAAAAAGGACAATGGAAAAATTAGAAATAGGATGACTGTAGGTCTTTGACAATCCTTGTATCTGCATCATCGTTGGCGTTAGTTCGCACCATCGGATATACAATGCAAATATCCCTATAAGAATTTTGGTAAGGTTCCTCAGAGTAGCGGATCTTGATCTTACGGATAAGAAACCTATGTATTTTGACTCGAATTACATAACCGCACGTGCAGTCTCTGACTGTACGGCACTTTGTCTGGATCAGGCTTGTGCTTTCATACATACATACATACATACCGCACATTAAACATGAGTATTAGGATCACCAATGCAGTACATAGCCATAAATATCCATGAAATTTTACGAAATTTTTGGCGTTTAAGAATGGATGAATAACGTAAAATTGTCGGACGGGTAACCCGATAAACTTAAAAAGACCAGCATGAATGTGTTATCAGCTCAGCTACCCAAATTATCTTGTTTTCTTTAAAATCGATGTTTTACACCTTTAACTGTGGTATGTCTGATTACTGAAACGTAAACAAATGTGTGCCAGCTAACTACAGCAAAAAATATGAACGATACCACTGTAATTGTTTGCGAAGTTGTTGCCAAATCGGTAATACTTGTAGCTTCGCTCTATGAACGGATGTGCGTTTGCGTCGTACATCTGGTCTGCGCGTGTAAAATCACCTCTAGATCAACCCAACTGCAGCCAATGAGTGTGGCAGCTTGCCTGCCTCCAAACTTGTGACTTCTTACATGCAACACTCATAATGACTATATATTATTTAGTAATTTAATATTGTTGAAGGTAACATGCGATGTATGACTGTGCAGCACTCCATGACACCAACATATCGTGGAATGACAAAGAAACGAATGCGGAAGTGCTTTCGAAAGCTGTTCTGCAGAGAAAGGTTCACCATACTACTGCAGCGCTGCCGAAGCTGGCTGGGTTATATGTACAAAGACATTTGCAAAATGGATATGAAAGCTCTTGACAAGGACCTTTATGCACTGGAGGATGTGTTGGGAATGTGTCTTGGGCGGACAATTATCGCTATAAAAAGCCACAAATATCCAATCAAGGTGCATGTTATATGCGAACATGGCCCGCAATAAGGCCTATTTGCCTCCCTTTTGATCTCATCATGCATGCTTTTTAGCGCGCCTAGTGCGACCTTCTGTACACACGACCCAGTGGTTTCTTACAAGCTATTAGCTTTTATTATCTGTATGAAAGCACAAGCTTGATCCATGCAAAGTGCCGCACAGTCAGAGACTGCAGCTTTTATTACCACGATAAAACTATTGACTATTTGGAAAAAACTTGCTCTTGACCACACAAGAAACGCTGAAACGCTGCGTGGAGTATGTTCCGATCGGAAGAGTGTGTGCGACAATTACGCAACCACTGTACGTCTCTAGTGCGTCAAGATAAGCTGGATTACCATAACAAGTTGACTGCACGGTTTCTGAACAACCGAAAACTGCTATACCGTCATATAAATGACAAAAGAAAAGTGAAAACTGGTATCCCCCCACTGAAAATTGAAGGCGACTCTACATCGACTTCTATGGAAGCCGCAAATACCATGAATGATCACTACATGCCGGTATTCCAGAATTGCCAACCATCTTCGTTGAATATCATCCCACCCCCACCTAGACTCTACTATTCTGTTCACCGCTGAACGTGTATATAAAAGGATCATGCAGCACCGTGAAAATTCATCACCTGGAGTAGACCGGATTACACCGAAAGCATTGCGTGCGGTTGCTGTGAAACTTTGTGAACCACTTTCCATGTACTTCCAACGTCTGTTCGATACCTCCCATGTTCCCGAAGATTGGAAACAGGGGATCATTACCCCGATCTATAAAGGTGGAAAACGCAGTGATCCTGTGAATTACCGCCCAGTCACTCTGCTCCCTGTGCTTTTCAAAGTAATGAAATCTATTGTATCCGATGATTTGATGGCTTTTATGGAGAACACGAATGCTGTCGCTGTCGAACAACATGGGTTTTGCCGCGGACACTCCTGTACAACAAACTTGCTTCTGGCGCTGGACAGCTGGGCCAAGGCTGTCGATGCAGGCTATGGTGTCGGTGTTATATAACTGGATTTCTCCAAAGCCTTTGACCGTGTTAACCATTCTATTTTACTGCTTGGCCTACTTGGAATTGGTAACCCACTCTTGTCTTGGTTAGCCGAATCCCTCCGCTCCAGGACACTCCGCGTTCGCGTCAGACAATCGCTCTCCGATTATTTTTCAATACAATGCGGATTACCCCAGGGCTCTGTACTCATGTGTGAACTCACCGTTTCTGATGTTCGCAGATTATATCAAGCTATGGCGCATTCTCTCTTCCTCGAATGATTATGATGAACTGGGCAAGGTCGAACCAGCTCCCTTTCAACCCACGAAAATGCCGATCTCTCCGCATTCGTCACTCTGGTAAACCTAGTTACAAGCTAGGAGACACCGAACTTTCGGTGAGTATGCTAGAAAAAGACCTCGGCGTATTGGTTCAAAGTGATTTTGGGTGCTCAGCCCAATGTTCCCTCGCATCATCAGTCGCCAATCGCAACGTAGGGCTCCTCAAAAGGGTCTTCGGGTCTTTTGACCGCCGCCTCTTTTCCTCGCTCCTACACGCGTACATCAGACCCCACCTGGAATATGCGGTATCCGTTTGGTCTCCATGGCTAAAGCTTGAACATCACGTCCTAGAGCAGGCTCAGCAGAGGTTCACAAAGATCGTCAAAGGATTCAGTTTCCTGAACTATGAAGGCCGATTTCAGCAACTCAACGTGTTCCCGATCAGTTACCGTTGCATCCGAGGGGATCTGATACTGGTTTTCCAGATACTTAAGGAGAACAAACATCCGTGCCATGGACTGCTTTTGATGACACCCATTTCCGGAAACCGGGGACATGTTTTCAATCTAGCCCACAAGCCCAGTAGGTTGAACTGCCGTAAATGTTTCTTTTCTGTCCGTATCCCTTGTTTTTGGAATGATCTACCAGTTTTGTCGTAACCTCCCCATCGCTCTCCATTTTTAAAAAGCGACTTGACGCTTATCTCTATTTTTCTGTACAATTTTATTGGATTTTCGCTTTTTCTTCTTTCCGATACTGCATCCATTTTCCTCTTCCTTTCCAGATACATTTACGGAACCTCGCCGATTCATCTCCAACTGTATTGACTGTTATGATACATAACCCCACCATTTATGGAACTTTGGCAATTGACACCGAACCCGCTGAACTCCACCCGAACCCTGTACTGACTATCCTATGGTTATATTTTAAGCTAATAGCTTTTTGTACCATAATATACTATTGACTATTGACAACTGACGCCGATCGACTGAGTAGTGCCTATCGCCGTGAGCGCTGCTGGAAACATATTCACTCCGAAATCAGACTACTTAGCCATTCTAAAGCCTCGGAGCATGAAAACATCGTCCTTGTGATGTACATGCATGGTCGACATCGACCGAAAGAGGTCAACATCTACTTTTACAGCGCTACTAATCGTTTTAGCATGACTAGTTACTGCATGTTAATAACCACAAAATACCTAAGCCATTAATCTTCTGATTATACTCTATTGACATTACAACACAGTTTTGAAAATTATGTGGAGGTAAAATTTTAAAAAATACATGAATCCAGTAACCATGCAATGAATATTCTTGAATATCAAAAAATTCACTGGGATAAAGTAAAAAGTGATGTGGTTAGAAATGACTAGTCCAAATAAAACGCACCTCGTTTGATGGATATCTGTGATTTCATTGACTCTGCAAAATCATAGAGGACGACCATAATATTTTTAGGCAATGATAAACTTTGTTCCAGGTGAGTGTTCATAGTGAAGTCAAGCTGACTGAGATCAGCACATAATGGATCTGTGGAATCTAATATGATTTGGGAGACATCTTACCTTGATCAACGCTGTTACAATTACGAATTATCTGTTTACCGTTTTCGGAAATATGGTGAGAAAATTTCTCGATAAAAGATCCATCGCTGGTAATTATACTTGGCACTGCCTTCACTGCACTTGCCCCCATCACCACTGAGCTAACGCAACTACCATTTTTAATAGTATGCGCCGGCAGAGTGATAAGCAAATAATCTTACAAAATAATTCAAAAACACCGCGTTTAACCTTCAGTTCAAGTTCAAGTTGCACAGGACTGAAGGTGACTAAAAGCCAATCACGCACCCACATTTCCTTCGACGGTATGCGGTTAAGCACCCGGCACTTCAATATTGAGTATACAGTTCGTACGTTTCACACGTTTTTGTTTCCTGATATCTGCAGCTGAGGAGAAAGTCGAACAGGTTAGCCAGGTAACCCGTCCACCCAGGCAAGCTGCCACTCCCAAGGTGGCCAATGTAGCTGGCACCTCCAAGAAGCGTACTAAGGCCAGAAAGGCTAGTACACAAAAACGGCAACATTCAATTGATTCCGGTTCGCCTATGCTGGAGCAAATTATTCAGGAATTAAATGGTTTGCGTCAGCAAATCGAAACACTGCACAGCAATTCCTCAGCTCCGAAATCTAGAACTAGAAATGTACTAGTTTTTAACCGAGCGAAACCATTTATGAAGGAATCTAAGTCTCGCAGAGATCTTGATCGTAGGTGTATTATGGCGTTTTTCTGTAAACATTTTTGTTTGTATCAATCAATGTACACTTTTTGAATTGTACCCGGATTTTACGAATATAAATTTTCGTTTGCTCGGAGTTGCCCTTCTCATCTCCTTTGATACCCGTACTGCGTGCTTGGAGTCCTGACTGTGGATTGTGGAAAGATTGCTTGCCTGCTATAAAAGGACTGCTCCATATTTCAGCCGCACCTAATTCTTGGATTTACCGCGGTGATAATACTTTGACGTTTGGACCCGAATAGTCAATTGCCAAGCTAGAGAGAATCGTTTCCAGTTCAATCGAAGAATTATTGTGAGTGGTTACCTTTTTACTTTTCACATACATGTTGTAATTTCACGTAGCCTGAACCACCACAAATTGGTGAGCCCGATTATTTTCGCTATAGCATACTCCCCGCTATTTTGATTTTGTAGCATATTTTTACATTTGTTTCATCAATATGGACAGTATTCCACAGGCAGCACCTATCCCAGCAGATATTGGTCATTTATCACTTCCTGAGTTTGGCGTAGCTAACCCTAGATTATGGTTCGCTCAAGTAGAAGCTATTTTCGAAACTCGACGCATTACTAGCCAAAAAGCAATGTACTGTTACGTCATAGGAAGTTTACCACACGCAGTCGCATCGAAGTTGCTGATATCATATACAACAGACCTGCCGATAAACCGTATGATGTACTGAAATCAGCTTTGATATCGCGTATAGCAGCATCTGATGCGAAAAACTTACGCAAATTACTCTCGGGTATCGAACTAGGTGACAATACACCTTCGCAACTTCTTCGCCGAATGATCGAGTTACAAGGTACAACACCAGTTGGCGAACTGATTTTAAAAGAATTGTGGCTGCAAAAACTACCCAGCGATGTTCGAAAAGCACTTTCGGTGGTCGAAGAAGATTACAAGTTAGATAAGCTTGCTGCCATCGCCGATCGAGTGTATGAAAATCATAAGCCAACCATTGCAGTAGTACAATCGTCTCATAACTCAACTCATTCAACTTTAGAATCAGAGATCTCCGAGTTGAAATCGCGACTCGACGAACTTTGCATGCACATACGTACTTCACGAAATGATCGATCTCGGTCATCACAGAGAGACAGTCCGAATAAACGATATTCACGAAGTCGGAGTAAAGGGCCAGGTCTTTGCTATTACCACCGCAGATTCGGTGAACGCGCCTACAGATGCACCAGACCCTGCAGTTTTGTTTCCAAATCTAAAGACCAGGGAAACGATTACGCCAGGCAGTAGGAACGGCTGCACTGCCTGGCAACAAAGTTAGCCGTCTCCTCTATATATCTGACAACACAACAAATTGCGTTTTCTGGTAGACACCGGTGCGGAACTCAGCGTCATCCCACCTAACGAAACCGAACGCAAGTGTCCGTCGGGATTGACCCTTCAGGCGGCCAACGGTACTCGGATAGCCACTTACGGTCATCGGTCCCTCGCGGTAGACCTGGGCTTACGAAGATCGTTCCACTGGGTGTTCACCATTGCAGACGTGAAAACTCCGATTTTGGGTGCAGATTTTTTGTCTAATTTCAACCTCGCGGTGGACATAAGCCAACGAAGGCTTATTGATAACACCACGAAGTTAAATTCAATAGGCAAATACCATTACACATCCATACAGTCTATTCGAGTTTTGACTCCAGTCGTCACCCAGCATTGCAAGGAACTCATAGTCCAGTTTCCGGAGATCTTCAAACCACAGTCATTCACAAATGTGGTCAAACACCAGGTCGAACACCACATTGTCACTCGTGGCCCTCCAGTTTTTGCCAAACCACGTAGACTAGCTCCAAACAAACTGGCGATCGCCAAACAAGAGGTTGAACAAAAAAAAAAAAGCGGGGCAGTTTGAAACTCGGCAAGTTTCTTTGTTCTCTCTATCACGTCTATTGATTCATACGTTCATTTGCTAAATATGGTGCTTTCTAAATACTTGAAAACATCTCGAAACACACAACGTGTTACTCCACGATCGAATAAATGTTCGGTCGTACTAGACTCGAATATGTCGACTCTACTCTCTAAATTACACAATTTGGAGACTAATTTTGAAACCATGGTTGATAAAGTGAACAGTATGTCGCGCCTTTTCCAGGTACTAGAACCATTGGCAATTCTCCTTGACCCGAACTATAATCTTGACTATGATCTGCTTCAACGCACGGGACGCTTCGTTGAATCTCTAACCTCGGAAATAGAGCAACGGAGAATTAGAGCTAAGAACATAATCCTTCTGAATATAGACGATAAATACCCGTTGGATGAACTCAAACGGTCAATCCTCTCTCATTACGGCCTTCCGGCTGACTCAGCGACACTCATTAGGCTTCGTAAATCGTCAATTGCTAGACGCACCCCAATCCTTATCAAATTTATTAACGAAGAATATGCTTCTCACATCCTAAAAAACAAGCATGTTCTAGCTTCACTTCCTCGATTCTCGAATGTGTTGCTTAAACGTGACAACACACCCCTACAACGTAAGTTCACCCGCAAAATTCCCAAGCCCGCGACGGAAAGCACCCAATCCCCATCTTGTAGCAACCAGACTTCTAACCTCACTGACATAAGTGTCGTGACTGAAAATGTATCTATCAGCTTAGACGTCGGATCACCTGCTACACCCCAGGTAATCGTTGATCCACAAACTGTCCCTCGCCCAATTATTAAGGATAACAAAAAAGCTAAGCTTCCAACATTTAGAGCAATAGCTCCTCTCCTCAACCAAGCGCCAATTATTAGGCCTTATACGAATGGCTCTTTCAAAAAGAGTAATTCTAGTTATTCAAGAAAAAATTTTCACCAATTACCTATACACGCTCCCACCTTTAATTATTTTGGTCCTTCACCGTACGGTCGTCTTAATTCTGCATCGTGGTCCTACCCTCACTCTATGCAGCATGGTGAAAATCCACAAAACCTTAGACTAAATAGGAACTTTAACTTTCCTTATATTTATCCCAACCCTCAAACTTTTAAGCCACCACAAACAAACGCCCATAGAATTTCCACTTGGCCACACCCTGCTCCACAAATATATCCATCATACGCTCCCACCCAGTTTTACCCAGACCATTTCCAACCTTCAAATTTTCCCCTTGTGTTTCCACCCATCTACACGATGTAGTGCAATCTAGTTTCAAATCTCCGGCCCCTATCATCAATACACCTCTTTCTACTTCCCCTATCCGCATCCTTCTATTTAACGCGAGATCCATTACTTCTAAAATGTCTGATCTTCAATTTTTCCTATCTACTAACCCGACTGATGTAGTCTTAATCACTGAAACTTGGACGACTGATGAAGATGCAGACGCACTCCTTTTCCTCCCAAATTATAATATTTTTCGTAAAAATCGGTGCTCCACTCGTGGTGGTGGTTGCATCATATATATTACTAAGGATATCCCGGCCAAACTTTATTCTTCTTCTACACTGGATGATATTGGTGATTCGGTATGGATCGATATACCTTCACTGGACGCCCTTTTCGGTTGTATTTACAACCCACCTCCTCCATCTTCACATAATCTTGATAAGATAAAAAATGCTTTTATTGAAGTTTCACTGACCCCTCATAAAAATAAACTTATAGCTGGTGATTTTAACATGCCTTATACATGCTGGAATTCCCCCCATCTATCTAGAAAATTTTCCTCTTTTTCCGAAGCAATCAGCTTACTAGGTTACACTCAAGCAGTAGATAAACCTACAAGGCAATCAAGCCTTCTGGACCTTATTTTCACATTGGGTCCTAATCCTAGTAATGTGCGAGTCATACCGCCCCTTCTTGGTTGTGATCATAAAATGGTTATGTGCCAACTTCATCTTCATGAAACTCGGACATCCATCAGCACAGATAATGATTGTCTTTATATTGATCGGATAAAGTTTTCGACTCTAATCAGAAACTCTGATTGGACTGACTTCTTTATATCTCCGGATTTTAATCTTATCTCTTCCATATTTTATAAAAATCTCTCTAGATGTCTTGTAACTGCATCACTTCATCGAAAGACTAAACCTATTAAACTTGATAAAATAAAACTTCTTGAAAAAAAGATAGCCCGTCTTTCTGCTTTTGTCAACCACACACCATACTTTTATTCATTTTTACGTCTCAAGGAACTTCTTAGCTCTTTTCCAACAATCAAATTACAATTCATCGAGAATCAAGAAAGAATGGCCCTGAACAGTGCTTTGAAGACCAAGTCTTTGAACAGTCTGACGAGATCTCGATATAATCTAAGTAAACATGAAATTTCTACACTCGTGTTCAACGATGATGGTAGGGAATCATCAACATCAGACTCTTTAGCAATAAGTAAGCTTTTTCTGAACTATTTTAGTCAGTCATTCAATACCAGCGTATACCCTGTACTTCCAAATCAAAATAATAATTCAATGTGTATGGATTCCATCTCCTTTAGTTTACAAGAAGTTAGCTCAATGTGTCGGCGAAGCAAAGCTTCTTACAAGCCTGATATTGTGGGCTTTCTTCCAGCAATCTTGCAACTAAATACGGATGATATACCATTAATTTTATTAAACCTGTTTAATCTTTCTATTAAATCTGGTATCTTTCCTCTCGAATGGAAACATTCTGTCATTGTACCTCGGTTTAAAACAGGGAATTTGCACATCGTCACTAATTATCGCCCCAATTAATCATACACCTTTTCTCTCTAGGCTATTCGAAAAGTTGATCAAGAACGCATTAATAGCTTACTTGCGCCCAAACGCTTTCTCTCCATTCCAACATGGCTTTTTAAATCAAAAGTCCTGCATTACCTGTCAGCTGGAATATTTGGACCATATAACGGCCTCCATAGATCATGGATTAGCTGTACTGACAGTTTTCTTAGACATTGCCAAAGCATTTGATAAGGTTCCTCATTCTCTTCTTCTTCGGAAATTATCATCACTTGGGATTTCCGGATCCCTATTTAATTGGTTCTGCTCATATCTTTTTGATCGCACCTTCTCCGTTTCCGTTAATGGCATATCCTCTGAAACACAACCTATACCAAGTGGAGTCATTCAGGGTAGCGTACTAGGTCCCCTCCTTTTTCTTATATATATTAATGATGTGCAGGATTTCGTAAAAACTCAAAGCTTTTTATCTTTGCGGATGATATTAAACTTGTTTTAGCTTTTCCAGCCATAGAGGTATCACAGGCTATAGACTCTCTCAACGACGATCTTTCAACCCTTTCAAGTGGGGGCTCACAATGGGGTTTAGAATTCTCAGCTCTGAAGACGCAATTCATGGGTATACGCTGCTCAATACCCCCCGGTAGTATTATTCTCAACAATACACCACTCGCACCTTCTAACGAAATCAAAGACTTGGGATTTAGATATTCTTCATCTCTCAATTTCAACGAACAAGTAAGATTTCTCATAGCAAGAGCTAGACAGAATTTTGGTTTGATAAATCAAAAATTCCTCCTTCGTGAATGTAGACTAAGTCTATATAAAATGAAAGTAGTACCACTTCTTGATTACTGTAATATAGCCTACTCTCACATCGCTAGGCGTGACTGTATACTCTTAGAAAGCCTTCAACGTAGAATAAGCAAAATCATGTTAGGCTACTCTAATCCTTCACCTTATAAAGTAAGATGCAATCTACTAGACATTGACCCGCTATGGTTACGCAGAATTCGCCTTAATCTTTTTCTTTTCTTCCGAATCATCACAGCGCACCAAGTTAAGCTTAGATCTACCATGCGCTTCCAAGATTGCAATCGTTCTGTACGACGTAACCGAATGAGGCTATTACATATTCCCCTTACTCGCACTAAAGTTCGACAAAACTTCTTTTTAATAGGTATGCGCATCTTTGGAATTCTCTTCCACTCCATTTCCGCATGTGCACATCTGCAGGTAAATTTAAAACACTCGTAGATTCTCTTACTGCTCCATCGCTATGCGAAATTCTGAAAATAAACACTTCTATAGACAATATATTTTGTCACGGTATTCCTGGTTATTAAACCAGTTGTATGTATTTTGTACACTAGCACACGTATAGAACTGTTCACAATGTCCGAAATACATGGTATTATTAAGTGTCATGTTACTTAGTGTCTATGTATGTTTCATCTATTTCTACTCTTCCCTCATATCTGCCTAGGCCTGGGCAACCTGACACTATCTTAGCCCATGTGCAGTCTCTGACTGTGCGGCACTTTGCCTGCATCGGGCTTGTGCTTTCATACATACATCAAAACCTGGGACTAGTATTATATGTACCTTTACTTTTTTGTATCTCTTTAGTCAGGTTACTTAGGGTCTATGTATGTTACATCTATTTCTATTCCCCATTTCATATCTGTCTAGGCCTGGGCAACCTGACAGTATCTTAGTCAGGTTACTTAGGGTCTATGTATGTTACATCTATTTCTATTCCCAATCTTATATCTGTCTAGGCCTGGGCAACCTGACAGTATCTTAGCCCACGTGCAGTTATCCTTATCGTTTCAATTCAGGTTTCTATCGTAAACAAATGTCTCTAAAAAAAAAATAGAAACATCTAAAAAATTTATTTTTCTGATTAGCTATTTATAACGCTGCTTTAGTGTCAGGTTACATAGAGTCTATGCATGTCTCGTCATAGGTTGGGACTTGCATTACATTTTTCTATTTGTCACATTGCCTTCCGTGGCATTTTCTATACACTATTATGTATATATCTTATAAATGTCACATTTTTATCCAATATTGCAAAACAATAAAATCTACCAAAAAAAATAAAAAAAAGTATAAAAAAAAACCTGAAAAACATTATGTTTTTAATGTACATTCTTATTTTTCAAATGATGAACTATTTTACTTTGATGACCTCTCACCATGATGGTGAAGAGAATATCTTTCATTATATTCCAGTGTCTTCGAATACCGAACCATCAGTGAAACTGGCTCGAAATCTATCCGCCCGAGATTTGTTCCATTTGCGATCCACTCTCCTGCAGATAACGAAAACCCGGCTGGTGAACACATTTTGGCTCGAATCGTCGACAATTCTTCAAGAGTATTGGAGTACACAGCATACCCTACTCCCATGCTTTTAACCACACCCTCTTTCATCCCCTAGAATTTCTTAGATTTTCTTATTCTGATGGATTTATATTCACTTTTCCATCCTCTCAACCAATCTCTCCGTAAAAAAACATAAATTGATACATATATAATTTATTTATCAATTTTTCATGACAATTTATTACAATTCACTTCACATTTTCCATAATTACCTTCCATTTATGTTCCCCATGTTTTCCCATCCTTGCAATTCGTAAATTCTGACAAAATTTAAATGAAATCTTATTGTTATTAGACATGAAGATTTTTTTCTTACTTTCTGTATATTCGTTTCCATTATTGAACGGAAAAAAATGTTTAAAAATCCCGCTCACTTCGGTCATTTGCACCGTTATATTTTTTCTTTTGCTGTTCCAATTTTGATAAACTGATCATGTATTACATGCCTTGGATATCCAAGAATATATATATTATTATTATT
>JACCGJ010019701.1:0-11949 GCA_013407085.1 Atriophallophorus winterbourni | reverse complement strand
GTGTTTAGAAGCGAAACGTTACCAAAAAACTTGCTATAACCGATTCATTGCTAACTTTATTTTCAAGTCTAAGCGAATATTTGAGGATTGAAGAAATGTCTGAGGAAAGGTGGTTATGTGCAGTTGAACACTGATAAGACGGCATTGAAAACAGGACTTTGTTTACTAACGAATAACCTTATTCATGTCAGACGAAAACAAAAACAACGAAATGAGCTTGACAGTTGCATGAATAATTGAATGAGAAATGATATTCAAAATGATCGAAATGGCTATAAGCCAAAAATGTAATAAAGGGGGTGTATGATATTATTAGATGGATCAAGCAAAATGCAGGGGAGATGTGAGAGCATTGCACTAAACGTTATAGGACTTTTCTTTCGACAATGTATGTTCACCAAGATTTTTTCAGTGTGTCTTCAAGAGTGACGTTAGCCAGGGCGAGAAAGCGAGCACGCCACAGCATTGAAAGTTCCGAAATGTTACGAACATCAGTCGAGCATTAAAGAATGAAATCTGTCGGATTAAACGATAAAAATGCTTGACAGGGCACAATCTGAAACATTATACCAGAGTGGGGGCTCATGTGATTGAACTTACCCAAACTTACCCAACAGTGTTATACAAGCGCAACTTGTTTACCATTATTTCACTGTTTCAAGCGCATTCGGATCTTGATCTACTGTCCCTACCCGATGAGTACAAACAGCACGAAACCGGTCATGGAATATGTGTGTGGAAGAGATGCATGCAAATGAGCTTTTATACCAGAGAGTTTGATCACTTAGAAGTGTAAAATTATGGCCCTTCAAAAATGTCGGAAGTGTCGGGTTGGCAGGGTTATAGCAAGGATATTCCGCCCAAATTGGTATGTTTGCTCCAGTGGTTATGATTCTCACTGTTCACACATTTACAGCAACCAGTCAAGAAAATTAGGCACAGGGTTGTGTTCAGTCAGCACATTCACGGCGAGAAATAATGATCCGCGTTGTTTGGATTTAAAATTGTATATTTTTTCAAGACCACAAGTTTTACGCTATTGCATATATCAAATTGATGAATGATGAATAAAACACCGTGAACTCCAATCTTAAAAGCTTTATTATCCTGAGTATTTCGCAAATATCTTTACCGTTACTTCCATCTGGATATTTCCAAAGGGTGATTTTTAAAAGCAAGAAATATAAGAAAAACATATTATTCTTAGTAAAAATACCTAGAATATTCTTACAATAATCGAAACAGTCTTTTGTGAAATTTAATAAATCATATCTTCCGACAGCAGCAACGTCAATTTAACAAGAGCCGTGATTTAATTGTTATTAATAGTATCCACGAGTAGCAAAAACGACTCAACCTCAGTGACAGAAAACAAAGCTGTATATTGTCAACGCACATATAACTCACTCACTCAGTCATCTCCGTGCCGGGTGTCACATGAGGCGAAGGCAACCCCACGCCAGTAGTTCCGGTCTGCCTCTGCTTCCGTTGCCGTCTGCACTGTAAATCCTTGTGCATGTAGTTCGCGTTCAAACGTTCTGCGCCAAGTTTCCTTGGGCCGTCCCCTTTTTCGTTTACCTTGCGGAAGCCAGTGAATGGCTACCTTCGTATGCAAACTGGGATCCATCCTGCAAACATGACCGAACCATCTCCACCGTCGTCTTTTGACTACGGTAGATACCACCTCCAGACCAGTTTTTCTCAGGAGCTCTTCATTCGACAGGGTGTGGCCAAAAAATCCGTAGAATGCTTCTCAAGCACTTAATTTGAAACACGTTCATTCTGCGCTCAATGGCAGCGGTCGTCTTCCAGCATTCCGATGCATACAGCAACACACTCAGAACTTTGCTCTTGAAGAGTCAGATCTTCGTGTTAATGCTGAGAGCGGAGGATTTCCAAATGGAATTCAGCATGCAGAATGCTTGGTTCGCCTTCCCGATCCTTCTCCTGACCTCATCTTCACAGTCACATTTACAGTCAGTTTGCTTTCAAGGTAGACTGTATCTGTAACCTCACTGAGCGGTTGACCGTCCACGAACACTGGTGGTTGCTCCGGAACATTCTTCCGCATTACCTTCGATTTGCCAGCGTTAATTTCTAAACCCACCGTCTTTCCAATTTCGGATAGTCGATCGCTCTTGCTCTGGAGGTCACTGATCTTGCATGCCAAGAGGGCAATATCATCCGCATAGTTCAGGTCTTCTAGCGGTCCCGCTGGGGTCCATGGAATGCCTGCTGCCCTGCCTTCGGTTACCTTTCTCATAATCCAGTCTATTGTTAGGGAGAAGAGTATCGGTGAGAGGATACATCCTTGCCTCACTCTTGTACGAACCTCAAACTTCTCAGTGAGCATTCCATTGTGAGCGACTTGGCATTCAAATTTCTCATTAACGGCTTTTATGAGATTACTATTTTCAATGGTATACCATGATGACGGAGGATTTTCCATAACACTGGTCGGTGAACGCTATCGAAGGCCTTCTGGAAGTCGATGTCGGCCACACATAGCTCTGCATTCCATTCACGTGTCTGCTCCAGGATCTGACGGAGGACAAAGATTTGGTCAATGCAAGATTTTCTTTTCCTAAACCCGGCTTGCTCTTGTCGTAAAATAGATTCAACTGCATTGGAGACACATCGGAGGATGATGCGGCAGAATACCTTGCTCGTGACTGATAGAAGCGTAATACCTCGCCAGTTGATGCAGTAGCGCAAGTCACCTTTCTTGGGAAGTTTGATTATAGTACCAAACATATAAGCAACATATATGCAACATATAAGCAACCATTCTATCCTGAACAACATTAATGTTAAGTAATCTCTGTGAATGTGTTATTCACATTTATGTTCGACAGTTTACTTGGCCAGCCTGGATTCCCTGTTTTTCTTTGCTCCCTACATTGACCTTATTTTTCTCTCGAAATTGTCTCCATTTATTTCACCCGCCTTTTATCGTGTTTGTTTTAACTTTTCCACTATTCTGGACAGCAAGTAATTTTGCCTGAACTTGCGCCGTTTCACAATTTTATTTATTATCGGCTTTTCATTGTTGAGGTAACCAGTTCCTTCTATAAATATTATTCTACTATTGCTTTTTCAATAGACGAATCGTTCTGTACAATTAAATTTGTATAGCAAATTTTTTGACAATTCTAGCGCATATCTCTTGCTTGGCCCGAGTCAAATTTACCGTTCATGTCTTTTGGATATCGTCCGTAAAGGTGCTGAACAATCTGAGCAATCGTTGGACGATCAAAATATGCCAAAGACCATAAGAGTGACAAAGGATTCGAATGATGTTGAAAACATCAATGGAATCGATGTTCCTCCATCACTATCCAATAATTATGTTACCAATATAAAAGCACATGAACCTGCTTTACCCAAGAGATTCAAGCGCACAGACAGAATATTAATTTGATACATCTCATGTCCCCCTTTTTGATTTTTCCAATATCCCTTCCTCATGTTTATCATCACAGGTTATAGGATGAATCAGTTTAACAGTCCGGGCAACGTTTTCCTCTAATCGAATAATGAGCAGAGGGCATTTGTAGCTCATAAGAACGGCGATGTTTTGCTGGAGCAGAAACACTTATTGGAAGAAGAATAGTTCATAGAAAAGGAAGAGCTTAGTCTCAAACAAAAGCGACTAGACTTGAGGTAATTCGAAGTAATTCAAAGTTCTGATACTCCATAAAGCAAATACTTTACAGTAACCATAGAGTAAAAAATAAAGGGAATGCATAAAAACACAAATGTTTTATTATTCTAAAAAGTCAGCATGTGTATTCAGGTGCAAGGTTGGATTTGGTTCACATATACTTGTCAGGTTTGGCCTTGAACATGTTTAGGCTTGATGCACAAAAGTTATGTGGGGGCAGAGAGTTCCATATAAAACATCTTGGACAGCAAAAGAAGAACCTTCTACCTGCTTGAATACGGTACGTGTACCTAATTACGTTTTTATATTACTATTTCTTTTATACGCTACATACCGAAACTGATAAATATGTGATATTATCTTAAAAATGAAATCTTTGTTCCACGATATTTTACACAATGCATCCTAAAACATTCATGTCTCACCGTATTTAAATTCCTAAAATTCTTCAAAAAAGAAATTGCGGTTTGATAGTGACACTTCTTTAATCTTGAATAAAATTAAGAAAATTAGAATCAGATTTCTTTGATCTAGAGTGTAGAATAATTGAATTGTAGTTCTGCTACCTGTTACCACGTGCTTCTCACCGATGAAACACGTGTTCAAGTGGGTGATCCACTGTATGCAGATTGTCGAACAACAGGATTAAGTCACCCTCTGAGACGAAAGCACGAAAAGACAGTTTCAGAGTTGCAATCCTCCCCTCGTATGGCCTGTTATATAAGCCGTTCACCAGTTTTGTAGCGCGGTGGTATACGCGTTGCAGCAAGGTCATATATTTTTGTAACCACGGGGATCATGCTTGAACAGCGTACTCCATTGTTGGCCAGATATAGGTGTTAACTATCCGTGAAAGTAACTGCTTTGTGAAACTGCCAAAGAAGAAAGAGAATGACTTTATTCGTGTTCACGAACTTTCAGCGATAAAAGATCCTTCCGAGTAATAGTAAGTTTAGCAGGACTTTCTGTATACCACAGAATACTGTTGTGAAGACTTCAAGTTACTTCTAATCCACACACTTATTATTTCTCTCCGTAATACTTGAAAGTTGCTGAGATCCCAGAGAGTATGTGAATTCGAATGATTTACCGACGTTTAACATTTCACATTTTTGGATGTTGAATGGCAAGCTGTTTCGCTAGGACCACGTATAAAATGCTTTGATATCTTTTTGTACAATTTGACAATCTTCTATGGTGCGTACGCTAATCCATACTGTGATGTCATCCACAAATAAACTGATTTTGCTGCGTATGATTACAGGTTTATCGTTCGCGTACACCAACAAGAGTGTTGGACTCAAGATTGATTCTTGAGGTACGCCACTTTTAATTTCTACTGGGCAAGATAGTGCCCCATTAACTCTAACCCAGATAACTCTATTAGTCAAGTAATCCTGTATCCCGGACAATAATTTGTCGCCCACACCGAGCTGCCCTATTGTTTAGCAGTATGTTGTGGTTAACACGGTCAAAAGCTTTAAACATATTCGAGTAACAAGCATGGATATGGTGGTAACAAACTTGCTTAAACTCAGGGACAGGTTGAAAGAATCAGAGAGTGGTGGAATAAAGCTTAGACGAATTGTTTCAGGAGGAAAATTGTTATTTCATCAGCACCAAGTGATTTTTTGTAGTTAACCTAAGTAGCCTTACCAGGACACTCTCGGGGTTCACAGTGATTTCCTTCATTTTGTTAATTTGTGATCTGAATACAGGCATATCATAACATACGCGCTCGTTAGGATAGAACACTCTAGAGTAAAAATGAGCGGGTTTGTTGGCGGAGTCGACAGCAGTGGATGAAGTTCCAGTCGTAGTAAGTAAAGCGGAAACGCCAGGCTTTATCCTGGCCCTTCTGTTCACGGTCTGGAAGATAGGCTTCGGGTTTCGTTCAATGTTATCCATCAAATTGATTTTCATACTCTTCTCCATCCCCCTGGACAAGTTTAGTAACTTTTTTGTTCGACAAACGGTAAGATTCCCCTGTGGTATGTGGCGTCTCCACGCACAGTTTCTCACCGTCATTCATTTCCGTGTTCGACTTCCGGTCACAAATTTAAATCCTTTTTTTCACTTTTTTGAAACATGTTTAGAGTCGAGCTCTATTTTCGGTTGATTTTCTGAAGGATTGATGAACAACATTGTTGGACATCAGTGTTAATTGGTGGCCAGTCGAAGACTTCTTGAAGTGCCGTTGATAATGCAACCGTTTCGATTTTTCTTATCAATTTCTGAGCAGCATTATCTCATTTCGCTTCAGATATATAGTCAAAAACATTGACTTCATGATCACACTTTCTAAGTGGTGCTTCAGAGCAAATATTCTCGGTAAAATTTTTCTCGTTCGTCAGAAATAGATCGAGTGCGGACGGTGTGTTTGTGCTTCTGAAACGAGTGCTGCTTGATATGTGGTTATATAAAGGAATTTCGTTAAACATTTCGTAATATAGTTGATCATGAAAATTTACCGGTGAAATCTTGCTGTCTGGTAAATTCCGAAGATTAAAGTCACCTATGATCATGACATTTTATGACATACGGAAACAAACGGCTGAGTTTTCACAAGTAAACTAACATTGTATGCTTCGTCTACCGTCGGTGGTCGGTAAATCATAACAAGAACACTATTTACACCTGTTTCTAATTCAAGTGAACATTAAAGTGTATCTTCAAGTATCAAATCATTATCCGTGATTTCTCTAACGTGAAATGTTGATTATAGTAAATATCAACACCTCCACCTCCAAGGTCCATACTAATACGATGAAAAAGAAACATGTTCGTAAAGGGAATGTCCTTTTAAGCTAATTGCTGAATAAATCAGGTTTCATTTACGGCTATCAGGAGTGGTGAACATTTTTGACGAAGCTCGATTAGCTCAGGTAACTTTTTTAACAAGTATTGTTCGTTTGTGTACAAACATTTAATGTTTGATATGGATAAAAGTGTTGGGTGATCAGTATTTGAGCAGATAATTTGAGTAAGTGTCAAAGATGCTGGGGCTCGTGTTAACAGGGTATATTACATTACCGACTCCTATAGAGTCGGGGTGAACAGAAAATCTATGCAGATACGTGTGTGATAAATTCTGGAGAGTGTTAAAACGACAATAAGCAGCAATCGCATCTATCCTTTAGGTCACTTTTCGGTGGTTTGACGGTTGGTCTGAGCCTACTAAAAATCGAAATGGAGCACTTTTCGGATCTTTTGCAGACTTTATACCCTTCATTTGATCATTCTCAAGCAACATTGAGTCTTAGGTAATGAACTCTCAACAGAGGCTATTTTATTTCATTTATCATTTTCTTGGTGCTCATAAGGAGGCAATCAGACCCTGTCTTCCTTTCCAGGCAAATCTGTGTTTCCACCGCTGTAGGGATACTGTTTTCACATTATTGGGCAGCCACATCAGAACACTCATGCCGTTACCAAAAATTTGAATAAAGGACCGGTTATACGGTCGTGCTATTCGGCCGCGTTGGAATCATTGCTGCAGATGATGTGTGCCTGCAGCATCAGCCTCTAACAGTTAAATCGTACCGCGGACATAAACTTCCCGACTAATTTGTTAAAGTTAGTCAAGTGACTATCGAAGCCACTTCAGATCAAATGGGCTGCCGTGGTGGAGTCTCTCATGGCACCTAATGTCTTGGTAGACAGAAAAGTAGCCATAAATAGTACGGAATATAGCGCTTTAGCATTCAAGAATATGAAGGTTCCAGATCCACCGAAACCCATCCATAGTATTGCTACTGTCCAGCAAGTTCACCAGACTAATAGCTGTCTTCTCTGTGACTTAGTTCTTTGTCTATAAAATTGTTCGATTTTTTAGCGTTATATATTTGAAAATGATAGCTAACCCTTAAGGAAAATGAAAGGTGCCTTCGGTACCTCAAAGAGAACCATCGAATAGCTGTCTGGGCATCCCGGCTGGTTTGTCTCCTGGTAGGGTGTGGTAAACATCATCACTCTCTGCTACACACCTTTGTGCCACTAATGAACAAAACATATGGTTCATGTGTTCAACTCCTTAAGGGTTACATTCCAACGGTGTATATCTAGGATTCGTTTTACTCAAAATTGTAGGTCCATGTGGATCTGTGTATTCCTATGCCTCTCTGGACAATGGTTAGGTCTGTACTTCGCTTGACATGGCTTTGATTGAGCCACTGGGCCTTGTACCGGAGAAGATAAAGTTGCGGATCTCCACCTTTGACGGCTCAAATTCAGTGTCATATGGTCAGATCAGCAAAAAGTTGTCTTATTTGAACGATAACTTTAGTTGTGTGATAGACAACTCAATCGTCGGCTCACTAGTTGTGCCGATAGACCCAAACTTAATATGAATTCATTGCCACAACTTAAGGATGTTTGCTGCATTATCTCCCATCAAATCGAGTGGGCCTTATAATAGGTTGTGACGTCCCTGAGGTTCATTACATCTCGAAGCATAGATGAGATTATGAATAGGAACCGCTCGACATCAAGACACCATTTGGCGGGGTGGTGGTATTAAGGGGGCCAAATGGACCGTCAGTTATGTAGCATCGACAAGTAATGTGTCGTGGGCGAAATTGTAACGCAGCTGGGTATTGCTGACCACGCTTACGACATCGATTTTTAACTTTGGTACCCCGAGTTCAAATGCCTTCGCCTGAAAATGTCAGAGCCAGTGGAAAGTTGAGTCTCATGAGGCGTGTAGATGGATTTTTAAGAATTAGGGAGAGAGAGACTGATTAATCTACGTTACACGATCTACAAAATATTATCAACTGACCTTAATGAGTTTAAACAATTATGGACTCAAGTTGCTGAGAGATCAAATAGTCAAAGACTAGTACGTTGCCGCAATGTGTGCTGAGTTCGATCGAGGTTGTTTTAGTTTTAGAGAGACAGGTATCGAACGTCAGTTTTCAACCCACCACCACATGATCAATCCCAAAAATGAGAAGCAGTTAATCTTTTTTGATTGCGCGGATAAATTTAAAGGATCATCTTTGAATGAGGCTTTGTTACAAGGACCAGATATTAACAACAGTCTCATCGTTTTCTCTTCGCAGATTCCGCTGTTACCCAGTAGCTTTATCCGCTTATATTGAAAGCATGCTTCTTCATGTGTGATTGACCGGAATGGATAAACGGACGTTCATTATGCTTTGGTGGAAAGACGATCAGCCAGATGCAGAGTCTGACGTCTTCAAGTAAAACGTGCATCTCTTCGGGGAGAAATCCCATCCATTCTGTGCCAACTATGCACTAAGCCGTACCTTCATATATAACATTAAATTGAATTAAATTAAATTGAATCAACTATCTAGAATTTAGGCCAGAGATTAGAGAAGTGTTTAATGATACAGTTTTATGAAACGACTTTCTATGTTACACAAATTCGGTTGAGCATTCAACGGCTATCGTGCCAAATTTGCCCAAACTTCTGGCGCAATTTGGATTCCAGCTAGTCAAGTGGTGCTGTAATGAAGGGAGTGTCAATTCACGTAATACCTGAATAAGCATTGACGTTCACGACAACGTTTTTATTGGGTGAATCTTTAAAATAACCCCGTAAATTGAATGAAATATAAGTTGGAATGTATTTATGTTTGACATCATTGAAACCATCCGTCATCTGACACGAAGGTCACTCCTTGCTTACGTAGCATCATTTACTTTGGTATCTGGCGCACGAGTTGCATTTTGTTTCCACTCTGAACAATTTTTCGATATCCATTCATTTTGTGAGTTCATCGATGAAATGTACGAAATGATACAAAATTCTCATGTTTGCATCTATTATAGTTGCAAGAAAAATGCTTTTCAAGTTATAGGATGGAGGTGTGTCTGCGTTCAGCACATCATGAATTCTCTAGACAGATGCTCAGTCACTTTAGGGTTTATTCAGCCCATCGATAGCTTACATGGCTATGCGCAGACTGCATGAATTTCGTAGAAACATTGGTTGGGGAAATAAAGCGTGTTGAGGAACGACAGCTTTCTTCTCCACGTTCCTCTCAGAAGACCAAAACATTTACTGAAGTAGCTTTGTCTGTTGTGCCATGTATTTGCAGTTATCATAGCACTCTCTTTGTTAAACAGATGCAGAAACCATCTCTATCCTTCTGTCATCCAAGGGCTCACCGGAATTAAGTTAGCGCAAATCAAGGTAATAGTAGCCCTACAAAAGAGGTTCGCGCACTTGTCCAAGCAGTCAGCAACTTGGAAAACGTGAATGCTGAGATGCAAGCTAGAAACTAACAGCGTTTGGTTCATTTAACGAATTTTGCGTTGCATGTTTTGCAAAATGAAAAGATCTGTAATTAGTTTTACCGTTGAGAGAATTCGCGGATGTGACAGTCCATGTAAGTGATCGAAAATCTTCCGGCGATATATTTGCGAGATGAAAGGACTCGGTCGATGTATAACCGTGGATTTTAGCATCGCAATGAAGCAGCGGCGAAATGGCAAATTTCAGTGACTTATTCACGATGATTTCCCCTAATTCAGGGTCGTTGTCTTGGTGACTGGTCATTTATCTGAGGTTGAGTACTGAGTTGCTTATCGGTTTGAGAGAACAACGTGATAACGCATCAGGGACAATTTTACGGTCACAATCGATGTGTCTAATATCTTTGTTAAAGTGAGATGTGAAGTCGAGTTGTGTGTGTCGATCAGTCGGAAAACGATACGCATAGAAGATAGGCTTGTGATCGGTGAAGACGGCACAGGTACGTTATTCTAGTAAGTGACTGAAGTGTTTCATAGCTGAGTAAATGGCGAGGTGTTCGCGTCCAAAATTACTAAACCTAGTCTGAGGTGGTTGCGTACGCCACGAGAAAAATGAAAGTGATTGAATCTTTCCGTTCACTTTTTGTTAGAGCATAGCTCCGACGGTAGCTTGTCGCCCGTCAGTTTTTAGAACCAAATGCGAATTATTTCCGGTTTTCATGTGAATTCGAACGGTAGCGTTGCTCAAAAGTTCTTTAACCTCGACCAATGCAGATTCTGCTGAGGTTGTGATTGACAACTTGTTGGGATTACCTTTAAAAATATCGGTGAGAGTCTAGAGTATCTTAGCGGCGTTTATAATTAATTGTCCATCATAGTCAACAACGCCTAGGAAACGGCGTAAGCTCTTGATTGTCTGTAGCATTGACATTCTAGCATATACCGTGTGTTTTTCCGGCAAATGACCAATTCCATTACTGTTAAAACTATTGCCAAGTAAATCAATAGTCGGCTGGACGAAAACGCTTTTATCAGGATTAATAGTAACGCCGTATTGGGTAAAAATTTAGAAATCTCACAGAGGTGTCGTACATGCTCCAGGTGTGATGAATTATCTTATAATACGTCGTCGATATACACGAAGACAAAATCAAGACCATGAAGATCCTGGTCCATGAACCTTTGTAAATACTGTGCTGCGTGGCGTTAACCAAATGGCATGGAAGGAATTCAGAAAACGGATTAGCGTTATTACTGCAGCCTTAGCAATATCATCGGGGGCCAAGGTGATCTGGTGGTATGCACGTACGAGGTCAAATTTGGAGTAAACTGATTTCCGTCAAGACGTACAGAAAAATCGTGAATGCACGGGAAAGGGTAGAGGTCAGGTTTTTTATGTTATTCTCCGCACGGTAATCTCAGCAATTCTCCGATCTCAGCCATTCTTGGCGACCATGTGTAATGGCGATGCACACGGCTTAGTGGACGGTCCAATTATATCCAATGCAGCTATATGTTGAAAATCACATTTTGCCGCTTTTAGCCTTTCAGGTGCTAGCCTGCGAGCTTAAGCAAAACCTGGAGGGCCTTTAGTGACGATATAATGCTGAACATATTGGGTAGGTCTCTCGGTATATAAAGATGGGCGGGCTAATGTGGGAAATCGCTATATGTGGCATAATTAGGAACGAAAATGCAAAGAACAGGTGTGCTGGTGAAACAGATTTTTTCGGATATGTTGATTGACGTTGTATTGTCATCTAGTCTTTAGTTTTGAAGATTGACTCCAAGACTGTACTTCGTCAAAAAGTCGATACCGATTATAAGCTTTCGAACATCGGCTAGCAGAAAAATGAAGAGGAATGCACGTCTGAGTACGAAATAAACTTTAAGAAGTTTCTCACCACAAGTCAAGGTTTTTAAATCATTAACCGGCTGCAGTTTGACGCGCGATGATCTAAGATCATGTACTATTACGCCACCCACAGCCCTGGTATGTACGAGAAAGTGGAAATATTTAGGCGCATCGTAGACGTACAGTAGGTGACTTGCCTGTTTGC
>JACCGJ010019700.1:0-14656 GCA_013407085.1 Atriophallophorus winterbourni | reverse complement strand
GATTTTTTCTATTTTTCTCCAGCACTTTGTGTTAATTTCCTAAAATAGAACCTTTTACATTTATACGACGCATCAAAGTATTTTCATCCACATACCAGATTAATTCTGGCGTCACGCTGTGTCCAAGTAATAATAAGTATGTGAATAGGAATCTTCCAAAACTCTAACGGCGTCATAAAAATTATTTTGCTTCATTTTAGCGGTATATTATTGTCTTTCTTACGTCACAGTTAAGCCAGTTTGTGTCGGCTGTGAATACACTGGTCTATACACATGAACGGATGAAAAGAGGTTACTTAAGTCTCTGTTCTTTCGAAAAAGATGATATCAAATTTCAACTAAAAATCATGCGCGATAACAATTATCACTACAGATTTGCCTGGTACCTCTCGGAAACAGATGAACGCTCACAGATTTTATGCATATAGCTTTTGTATCGAATCGCCCTTGAATGAATGTGGCTCGGAGTAAATTAATAATAGTTCATGCGATAAACCACACTAATTTCTCTCCTAATTATTGACACTATAAGTGACTACAATGCCGTGAAAGTTCGATAGCTTTGCTAAAATGTTTGTTTCACATGAATATTGACCAAGTAAACAACAGGAATTGATACGTGTTGTTTCTTGTGCACATAGTGTAACCTTAAACTTAATGTGTATGCAGAATAATCCAAGTTAGACGATACCTCTAGTCATTCTATCGAGTGATGCACGGCTAACCAACTAAATGTGTTTGTGTGTATTATATTCTCCTAATCATCGAAGAATCGAGACATGTTGCTTATTCATTTTAAGGATTAATTGGTCATTAAGAAAATGGAAGTGTCGCGGATGACTAGTTGATCGAATTTACTTTCCTGCTAAATAGCAGGAATAGCAGCTAAGAAGCAACGAGATACCCCATCTCCTGAATGCTTGGCGACGCCTATGCTGATCGTAAGGCTGCGTTAATTGTTTCTGATGATGTCTGTAGTGATTTTGTTTCAATAGAATCACATTGCCCCTCAAATAATTTCAAAATTTTAATACTCAGTTTTAAATGTTGCAACTTTCTCAGGAGTAAACAAAGTTATACTTGAATGCCACTGTTACATAGGGTTCGTACAACGAACCACTATGTTCAAACATAGAACCACAAAGTGATTCTTGTGGATGACCAAAGTAATGTGTTGCTTACATTCTCGGACCTACACACCACTGCCGGTTTCTGGCTGTTTGCCGTCATCTGATGGAGATAGTAAGATTAGCTTCAGTGAGCCTTGAAACAGTGTATAAATGGTAAACAAAGTTATACTTGAATGCCACTGTTGCACAGGGTTCGTACAACAAACCACGATGTTCAAACACAAAATTAAAAAGTGATTCTCAGTCAAGCACTCAATCGCTTATGGATGAGCAAAGTAATGTGTTGCTCATATCCCCTCAATTACACACCACACCGCATAACTTTGCTCATCCATAAGGGCCTTGAGTGCTCGGCCAATAATCACTTTGTGATTCTGTGTTTGAACATCGTGGTTTGTTGGACGAACCCTATGTAATAGTGGCATTCAAGTATAACTGTGTTTACCACTTATCTACTGTTTTAAGGCTCAATGAAACTAATCTTACTGATGACGGCAAATAGCAAGTAACCGGTATCAGTGTGTAAGTGCGAGAGATGTGAGTAACACATTCCTCCTGAGTTACTTTTAATGCTAATTTAACATAACTTACAACGTGAGCTGTCCGAGTATTTGTTGCATCATCCGACTGCACAGCATGTTTCACCTCAGATGACCTGTTGAACCTTCGATTTTTTTCCGTTGTGAGAATCCATTTTATTATGAGTACAATCCAGGATAATATTCGATCCTGATTCCTTCGGTAATCGAGCTGTGCTTGATCCGTTCGTGTCTGATGATTAGCCATATTTTGTCGGAGTTCATTCGTGGTGCCTGGAATCGCGGATTTCACATCATTGATGTGTTCGCATTCCTTGTCTTCTAAATTGTTTTTGACACAATCGGTGGGCGTACCGAGGACGGAAATCCTAGATCCATAGTGATCCAAGAGTATATGGTCCACACATTGGAACTGTTCAAAAAATGTTTGTTCACATATTGTGCACTCGTAAACGAGGCGGATGTGCTTCTTCTGAATAAAACTCTGGACAGAAAGATGAAATGATTCAAAGGAGTAACGTTAAAATAATGAACACATATCTGTTTAATAAATTGTACGTTGAGGCCACTGCTATTCAATGTGGTCAAAGCCATACGATACCTGGTCTGGAGCTAATTCAACTGAAAAATATTGAAATTTACCAATAATGTGTTCTCACATCCAAAGGTATGTAAGTGCAAGGTCTGTAATCAGTCCGAATACTGAACATATCTTCTTAAAATCGTAATTGAATTTATGCGAGATTAATTGGCTTAGTGGAACAATTACTCTAGTATTTGAACTCTTAATTTTATCTCACATTTCAGATGAATTATATACACACTCATGGCTCCGAAACTTGTTTCCGTCAAAGCTGCGAAAAAGACCTCCAAGGTCAAAGTACCCAATGTCGACAAGAAGAAGATTCGATGAAGGAAGGAGAGCTATGCCATCTACATCTACAAAGTTCTCCGTCAAGTTCATCCCGACACTGGCATTTCATCGAAGTCCATGTCGAACATGAAGGCCTTCGTGAACGCATTGCCTTCGAGTCCAGCCGTCTTACCCACTACAACAAACGTTCGGCCAGCACTAACAGAGCTATACCATTTGAGTTCAATATGTGAGATGAAGCCTGAACTTGTTTTCATAGAAAGTTATTGAAGTATGGGGATAGCACATAGTTATAAATTCCGCTAAACAAATAAACCTGTGGGGAATTATTCACCAATTTCTGCGGAATGATTATTTTATACTTTTGTGTTTAAATCATGCAAGTGTTTACAACACTACATGCCCTAAAGTTCTTGAGAATAAATATTACTGAAATTATTACTGAATAAACTTACTCATGAGTAACAAATCACTCGAAATATAGATGAAATGTTGATGTCTCATTAGTTTACATCAAACATGGCAAAGTAGATGCGCTTTCGTAATTACCTAAACGAATTTAACACTCAGACTGGAGTCAGCTAAAGTAGAATCCCAAAGACGGTCCATTACTTTTGTAGATGTCTCACCACGAAATTACAACGGAATAAATGCAACCTTCAGTCGATAAATAATCGACATAGATGGCGTCTTGTGTTAAACATCAGCTCGAGGGGAACAAGTATAAAGATTATTGGGAACAAACGGAAATTATCGGCAGCTATTAGACGATATCATATCGATCAAGCAATCACAATGGACGATTGCTCATATGGAGCCCATTTCTCAAGAATCGCTTGACAAACCAAATCAAAATCGCATGCGGTGCATGCACTTAAGCTAATAAATGTAATTTGTTTATACTTATAAAATGAATCTGTGTTATCCGCGTAAAAATCGCTGGATTACTTAGCGTTATCCTGTTGAGAGGATTCGGAGGTGGTTATCGTTTGATGTATTGTTTCCTTGATGATGCCAGAATTATCTCTGGCCACCAGAAAGCTCATGTACATTTCGGACTGGAGCATGTATTATTCAACCTATTAATTTGCTCTTCCACAGCAATACAATTCCTCATTGTCAAACTAACTTTGTTGCTCTCTGATAGATTTTATCGCAGAGAGCAATATCTTTTCGCATTCACGGAGCCCAGACCTCTACCGCATACTCAATCGTAGGGTGATGGTAGAGGTCTGGGCTCCTTGGCTGCGAAAGGATATTGCTCTCTGCGATAAAATCTATCATAGAGCATCAAAGTTAGTGATGGGTCTTCACAATGTCCCGTACTCCGAAATATTGCGACGTCTGGGTCTATGCGACTTTATCCAAAGGAGGATACGACTTGACATCATTTTGACCTATAGAATTGTGGCTGCTAAATGACATCCACTAAAACACTTACTTGATTTGTGTGACGGTAAAGTGACACGCGGACATACCTTACCCCTTTACGTTCCAAGTTCCCATGTTGATTGTCGGCATCATTTTTCAGCGTACGTGATATATTTCTTTGAAATTCTATACCACAACATGTAGTGAATTCTTATTGCCTGACGATTTTTGAAGCGAAATTGTACTTGCACTTGCAAACGAACATCATTCGTGAGCCTTACATTTGATATTCTCTATTGCTTTTATACTATTGTATTTTTCATGTTTTTATTCGTACCGTAATCCTGTGGTGTTGTAAAGTATTAATTTTTTAACCTTAAATCCTTAAATCCTTGAATCCTTGAACAGTTATTTGATGCGTCATACCTGAAAATCGCTCTCCAAATCTGCTCTCTGCATTAAATAAAACTACAAATGAGAAATAGATAGGTAGGTGCTTTCAAATCCCGAGAATTCCTTCACTTATCTGTGTATAAACCGACGTTAATATATTTGCTACAATCTTACGCAATTAAGAATAAAGTGTACAGACTTTACTAGAAAGAATTTTGCCAAGTCTCAATTAGTTGTCATTAACAAAAAGCTAACTTATCAGAATTTACTGTTCAGATGCCATTTTTACACATTTCGTTCAAAAGACCTTGTGATCGCTGAACCATCTGTCAAAACCATTTCACGCGCAATTTCAATCTTATATTATCTTAGAAATTGATTTGAAGTAGTATTTATCTTCGCGGGACAAGTTTTTCATAGTTGTTTTACGGAAGTAATTGTAATTGATGAATACGTCAGGACGCCTGTTCAAGAAAAACGATTCACCCTGTTTGCTACAATGTATCACTGTCTACATAAGGTTGTTATAGAACAATTGAGTTCCAACGATTTTCTCGTTTAAATTTCCCGCGCAATATACATTAATTTAAATAAAACGCCACTTTAAAACTGTAGTTCAGAATAAAGCATTTCTTTATCGACTGCTGCTCACGATTTGACTATGGAGTGCTTTAGAATGTTTACGTTTGTCTTGGCTGAAATTAAGGGGGTTATTACTTGAATTGCACGGGATAACAGGAAAACTTCTTGCTTGGCTAGAAAACTATTTACGCGACAGGAGTGCCCAAGTCAGAGTTGACGGCGCCTTATCGAAACCATTCAAATTACGAGCGGAGTGCCCCAGGGTTCGGTCCTCGGACCGATTTTGTTTTTGATCTACGCAAACGACATTCCCGAGCGTGTTAAATGCAAGATTATGTTATTTGCAGACTATATAAAGCTTTGGAGAAGCATACGTACAAATGATGACTGTGAAACTTTTCAGAAGGATCTAAACACATTGCACGATTGGTCTTTGAGAAACAAACTACCATTCAACTTCCAAAAGTGCAAGGCGTTAAACTTTGGAAAGACTGTTAATTACAACTAAACACTTGGGTCCCACCAACTCGTCTGGACAACTGAAGAGAAGGATTTGGGTGTTTGGACCAGTTCAAGTCTGAAGACTTCACTGCAGTGCAAAGCGGCATACAAAAAGGCGTCACAAGTATTGGCGTTATTGAGACGAATTTTCAGCAGATTCTCCAATCAGTCGGTGCCCCGTATCATGAACACCTATCTGAGACCAGCGATGGAGTACGCTGTTCAGGCTTGATCACCCTGGATTCAGAAAGACATCAATCTTCTGCAGCGTATTTACCACCGAACCACAAAGCTTGTACCCGGACTAGCTGCTAAACCATATGAAGAACGTTTGAGGAGTCTCAATCTTTTCGACTTTCGCTGTCGTCGACTAAGAGGTGACCTCATACCGATGTACAATATTATGCACGTCCCTAACCATCCCGTGTCCAACTTTTCACACGCTCGCCACCCCGTGCCAGTTGGAAGCATGAACTTTCAGTGCTTATTCCCACTTCAAGACTGAACTGTCGAAGATATTCGTATGCTGTACGTGTAAGTTTCACATGGAACACCCTCCCCTCCACTGTTACACACTCAGCCAACCTGGATATTTTTAAAGCTAATTTGGACAAACACTTGAGAGACAACCCAAACTTTGATACGATTTACACTACATGAGTTTTCCTGTTCTTCTTTTTTATTGTATATACCTCATAACTCCATCCTATGGTTATTGTTAAGCTAAATGCTTTTTAGACCATTACAACTTTGAATCACTTTGAATCACTTTGCGTGATACTCTAAATTTCCGTGAATAATTATCAGGTTTTAATAGATCGTAATTTAAACTCCTCGGAATAAGTTCACGCTCATAAACATCACTTGTATCTGACCACAGCAAACTTACTGTGAGCAGTGATTTGTCGTATGTGACTCGCTCGGTACAATTCGAAATTTGTTTTGAGCTCCTGGCAGTTGTGTTTGATTGCAAGTCCTGAATCAACTTGTTCGGTTCTTTGTGCACCTTTCTATAAGGATGATATTTTCGTGAAGTTTGAGAGCTTTTCATTTTTCGATCGCATGACTGATCCGAAAATTCAACGGCCGATACAACATGTGAAGACATATGTTGTACAAAGGCATGTAAGCTGTACAAAACATGCCTACAAGCAGGACAGATGTAAATCTCGTTCCCTAATTTCTCGGGCTCTTGTGAATCCGCTGGAACTGCTTTTGAAGTTCCGTGTCCATTGTTTCCATGGGAATTTGGGGAAAAGTTGCTCAAATCCAGAGGAGTAGAGTTGCCGTTCATTCTGAAATGTGTAAGAAACCAGACAAATCTTTATCGATTTCCAGTAAAATCACTTCAATTCAATCCCATTTTAATTGTCTAAAAGCTTAAAGCTTTACGAAAAACCACGGAATAGTATGGAAACTATGAATAATATAACAAGCAAAAACGGGATTTGTTTGCTTACTGAGCAGTTCAAGAATCGGGGGAAAGTCCTAAGTGTAGAAAATGTTTTCGTTTGTACATTATGTGACACGTGGAGATACGTGGGTCAGGATCTATAGTTGTTTTCAATGCACGGGTTAAGGGTCAAAAGGTCATCAGGATTTCTGTTAAACATGTTTTAAATTGGGAAGTTCACAACCTAATCGGGGATATAGTTTCAAGTAAAATAAAAACGTACCAGAAAAAAATGTTGTTTATCGTCGAATCGTGAGTGAGGGACAGTCAGAGTCAATGTGGGCCCACTAGATTAAATAAGCAAAGTAAATGGTGATTTGCAGTATTCAAAATATTGTAAGTTAAGATCAAAACCCCTCGGATAAGACGACGTGAATAATCGAATAGGTTTAGGGTTTTTATTTGCTCATTGTACGGTTACCGGTTGAGTTCGATGACAAGTTTAATCGCTCGATGTTTTATTCTTTGTAAAGACATAGCATCATTTTTAAGCCATAAAGACCACGCTTGAACTGCATATTCCATCGTGGGTGTTACATACGTATTTTTTATACTAGGAATTGTCTATTTTAAAAACCTCACAAAACTTCGCTTTAGAACTGACATTTTCTTCTATGTTTTCCGGATGATGATGCTGCAGTGTCTCGACACCCAAGTCAAATTTGTTCCGTGGTCCACCAGAGGATGTGCGCACTAAGATAATATTGAAACCCCACAAATTTGCCAAGGTTCAACAAGTGACGCTTTTGGAAAGTCAAGATGTTAACGCATATGACGAATCTGTCACACATTAATCAAAATAACTGCAGCAATAAATCACAAATTAGTTAAAACAAATATTTGTCTATAATTTGTGTTTTTCGTTGCATACCAGTTAGTCCACATTTTAGATATTGTACAATTCCATGGACTAAGTAAATATAATTGATTTGATATATTTTATTAATTTGAACATAGTGGAAAAATCGTTCGCCATTTTAGTTCACTCTGCTCTGACTGCTGAAAGTTTGATGCAAACAAGCATGAAATTAGAAGGTTGCGGCCGTTTCTCTAAAGTTTAGCTTTCGCAGCAAAACGAATGTTGTTACTGACCGATCATTCGCGATGCGCATCTAAAATACTAATAAATTAGATATCCTCCGCAACATCTGGCTCGAAATTCCAGTAAAAATTCACCCTAAATATTGAATCTGACCATTACAACAAACCTATGAGGAAAATTACCTCTGTATATTATCAATATCTTTATACGGTGCATATTAAATGTAGTAGCTATAACGCCGTTATTAGTGATTTTGTATCACTCACATTCAATCTGCTGTAAGTCATTGCTCATATTATTAGCTTCAAGAGAATAGGGGAAGAATTTGTCGAAATACGAAATAAACAAACTGGTTCCTGAGGTCTGATACTTTCGGGCTCATTTTTAAAAAAATTATAAATCTTAACTTTTCATCATACACAAAATCACAGAATTGTAGCAGATGACCTGATGTTGAAACTTGTCACTTGTCATTTGCCATATGCGCTTTAGAAGCTTGAGGGTAGGGAATGTTTATCGAATACTCATTGAATTTAAGATTCTCAAAAACTCATTACCACGAGGGTAGGTGTGGATTTGCAAGTTAAACATACACGCACCGAAAAAATACCTGCGGCAGTTCCGTTTGGAAATGTCACACTCCAAACCGAACTGCGTGTATGATTAATTTGGAATTACCTTCCTGCCGATTTTTTATACTCAAACATTATAGCTATATTCAAATCGAAGCTTGATGACTACATGAGAGCTAATCTTAATTTTGCCCCCTAATACTAATAAAGTATCGCAGTCATGTTGTCCAATTGATTTTATATATATACATTTGTACCTATATATATGTTATTGTAAAGTTAATTGCTTTAATAACCAAAAATCATGAATCTTGAAAAGGAACTCACTGCTCAGTGTGTCACGAAAATTCGATGTGTAATGTCGCACAGTCAAACCAATGATCTTTCAGATCGATCACGTGAAGCATATACAGTGGAACCCACGTACAACGAACTCGTTTTCAACGAATTCTTGGGCTGAACGAACACACCATGATTTCCCAAATAAATTCCTTCTTCGCAAGACTATTTAAAACATTCGTACAACGAATCTGTTCGTTGCGAATCTCGCCTTTTACGAACACTGTACACGTTCCCGACAGCTATGTTTGTTCAATAAAGTTCATACATACAACGAACTCGCTTTGTCTTGCACTTAACACACAACGCTCCGTCAAGAGTGGTCTGCAGTGCGGTGAAAATAGAGGAGTACATGAATTTTGACAATGACATTCAAACCCCTGGTGATCAAACTGTGTCAGAAATTGTCCAAGATTTGATGCAGTCTCAGTCTGATACAACTGATGGAACAGCCGCAGTGCCATTATCGGACGAAGACTGTGACGCAGAAGTCGTAGCTCCGTCTGTGAAAGATGCCAGGAGTGCTCTTGATCTCTGCAGGAGATTTTTTAGGTTAGAAGGAAGAGACGTCGAAAAAGAACTTGAATTTGTGGAGAGAAAGATCGAGGCGGTGGCGAATTCAGAACTTAAATAAAAGAGTATCGCCAGCTATTTCAGGAAAGCGTGAGATTCGACTGTCAGTGTGTGTGCAAGATGATTTTTATTACTTCGTTTTAGAATAAATTTAGTATTATTAACATGAACTTGGATATAATGTTGTGATCTGTGTGCTGTGGCATAATCTATTCATCAAATAGATTACACGCATGCACAAACACACAAAGATACGACATTCTTCACTTTTTTATTGTTTACACGTGTACACAAAAACGGCGGCAAAATCACATATCTGACAATGCGTTTCACTTGCAACGAAATCCGCTTTTAACGAACATTTTACTCTATCCCCAGCGATTCGTTGTACCCGGGTTCCACTGTACAGCTGTGAGGTGTAGGCGTATTATTAATATCATCTGGTCACTTCTATTTAGAGGCATTATTGGTTATTATTCATACCAACACTTGATGCTTATCAATGCAATCCAGCATAAGACCCAACGTTTCAATCATTCAAACTTATCCCTTACATTAATTGGATTAGAAATTGTTGTCGGAGGTCAAATTGTTTGGTTTTAAGGGCCTAATTTATCGCGTTTGTAGCATATCCGAATGCTGAGCAATATTCAGTGTCAAATAGAAAATTAGTATTCGGTCTATGGCGCATTTTGTCGAATAATACCCCTAACTCTGAAGGCTTTGAGCCAATCAAAACGATTAATACTTTGTGCAGAAATTATTTTTTGAAATCTCAGCTGCATTGTAACCACTGTGTGACCCATTTCGACAAATGCTGTCCCTGTGGATATGAAGTTGCAACGAGTCGATTTTGGTTTATCCACGAATCCACAAATCACTTAACGCGGATTTCAACCGAATTTTCCTCTGGGAGTTCTAGCATTCATTCTCATGTCCACCAGTCCCAGAGGAACTGCCAGCGCGAACTCACTAGAGAATTTACCGAGAATTCTTCAAATAGTCACTTTCGGATATAGCGTCAAATAGCGGTGGCAAACGTTTTGGACAAATTCTTTCGTTGGAATTCGAGAATATATAAGAATAATCTAGTGTATTGCACTTAGATGTTGCTATATCGATGTACTAATGTACTGTTTTGCTTAGATCAAGGGAGTTGATCAGCGAATAAACTCCATTCCATGGTATAATACTTGAAAGCGTCGCAAGCCTGAATTCTATCAGGTAAAGATGAAAGCTCGACGAATTAACGTAACGTAAAGTAACTTGTAAGACATAAGGCCACATAATTGAGTCCGATATGCTACATTCCAGCATCTGTCTTTTAATCTATTTATACTTAGTTTATGTCCAATTTTTTGAACTCGACTGTTAATACATGACTCAAATTTAAAATAATCGACTATACATGGATTGCACAATTTATTTAAAGACGGAATTAATTGTTTAATTAAATTAAATTAAAATTAAATTAAATTAAATTAAATTAAACTAAAACGGTGTCAACATACTTATAAAGAATCAAATCATTCAAGATTCACGTTTTATGGTTCGAAAAGCAACAATAACTATAGAGTCAAACTACGCTCAAAAAGATCTTCAGTGGTTTCAAAATGAAAGTACTTCCAAGTGTATTTAACACCTTTATCACACCAACAATGGAGTAGCTGTTCAAGCATGGTCCACGTGGTTAGAAAAGGATATGACCATGCTGCAACGCGTATACCACAGAGCTAAAAAATCTGGCAAAATGAGGAGAGGATTGCAACTCTGAACCTCTTTGACTTTTCGTGCCGTCGTCTCATGGGTGAATTGATCCTGCTGTTCAACATACTGCATACAGTGGATCACCCACTTGAACACCTGTTTCATCGGCAAGAAGCACGTGGTAGCAGATCGCAGGGCTATAAGTTAATTATTCCACACTCTAGATCAAATTATCGAAGCTTCTTCTTTGCTGTCCGAGTTTGTTTTATATGGAAATCTCTGCAACCACTTATCATTTATACATCAAGTCTGAAAATGTTCAAGGCTGAAGTTGACAAGTATATGTTGACCAAATCCAACCTTGCACCTCACGTATTGAAAAAAACATCTTTTTTTTATACATTCCCTATATTTTTAACGTATGGTTACTTTAAAGTATATGCTTTTTGACCATTAAAACTTTGAAGTAGATTGCATTATTTTGAATCCGACCCGATTTAAATTTTTGCATATCAACTTGCTTCTATGAATAAATCTTTCTAGGTTTATTATATGAAGTTCGTGTGTGATGCAATGTGTAATTGCTCTTAGAGATAAGCAAAAACAAACATTTCGCTGCATACTTGATCGTGCGCTAACAAGCTGATATTTGAGAATCTAACGTTCGGCAGTTCACATACTGGTTGCGTCTTACATTCATAGAAAATTGAAACCACAAATATTTATTAAAAAACAACTGGAAAAGACATTTGTGTCTATATTTCGGTTAGTCTGATTAATAAACTAACCATGTGATGTCCTGTACAAACTCACTTTCAATATTTTGATGTAGTATCACCTCACTCCAAAGACAACTCTAAAGTGAGATAGACAGGCCCATATTTTGCAAACGTTCCTTGGACGTTCGTTTCTCGAAATCACTTATGAGTTTGGTTGCACGATGGCATATTTTACAAGCTCACCTGAATAGATGATTTTCCCTATCGACGAATAAGAGGAAGAATTGTCCTACTTTACAACGTTCCTGGCGAGAAGGTTCTGAAAATCCATAGCATCATACCCGGACGCACGCTTTTATGTGAGCTCACAATGCACGTTTTTCTTCAGGCTGTCGCATACTTAGACTTTAAAATCTATTTCCGACTCGGTTCTGGTATTGGAATGGCTCACCAGTTTGCAGCAATGTGCATTTTGAGAATTAAATGGTAGCTTATTCCTTATCGAGCATTCATGCATTGACCTACTGAGCGGTCGCATTTTTTGTTGCTCTGACACTTCTGCTCATATCTTCGCCAAATCTGCTTGGATTTCTCTCATTCCAAGAATTCTGTGCTACTTTCGATCATATCTATCGGAATTTATTTGTTTTGCTCTTGTCAACGGATTAGCAGCAAAGTTATCATATCGGCGTAAATTTCACAGTTTGCTCACGCGCGCAAACTTTTTTCAATCGCTAACTATTCTACGGTTTTTGCTATCATTGCAAAGATCGCGTCGAGCTACGAATTTTGATACTTATTTCTGTGTTCTAGCTTGTGTAGTTAACGAGTTATATTGGATTATTTGCAACATGACGAAATCACGTGTTCCAAAACAGCCACCTCGACCCGTCGAACAAAAACCCGTCACACGCCGAACAACCCAATTCAGGCTACTAACATGTTTCACCGCATCACGAGAACCAACATACGGACTAAAAAATCGATCGATCAAACTGTGGCAGCGACATCGAACCAACTTGACCTCATTGCCAAGCGCGTGGATCCGGCGAACGCAACAATGGTCACGGCCGGCCCAGCTGATAGGACGAATCTCGACACGCAGAATTGTCCCGAAGTCACGTGCAAAGCATGCGAACAACCGGTGAGTCCCATGGCGCGTAAAGTAATAACGTGTTTTCTGTGTATGGGTAAAATCCATGGTAAATGCGACCGTACTTTAGCCCCTGACTCGATAGTATTATTAAATAATGAAATAGTTCCAGACGCATGCTATGTCTGTGTTCGTTGCAGAGCTACATCTTTGCACAAAGCCGATACTTTTGAAACAAAATTAGAAAATAGAATGGCCGGTTTGGAGTTGGGCCTTCGACGTGTGGAAGAAATGTTGGTAAATCATGTGAGTACGCAAGTGATCACTGATGTAAACCATCATATCAATACATCGATTTCGGAACCACCATTGAAGGAATCTAAGACTAAGGCTATTCGTGTGCCAAAAAAGCAAAAAAGCAGGGTTATTCCCGTTTTGGAATCAGCTAAAACGACCACAGAAGTAGGAAATTCTTACAGAGATATGCTGTTACGGTCGACCTCAGCTGTACACTCCAAAACTGCTGTACCGACTCACAAAGTCAAGCCACAAATGTTTTTAATTCTAAAACGCCTGACTTTCCGATACGCAAAAAGAACACCCCATACACGCTGAACGTTATATGTACGAATGTCAGCGAGTCCCAAGAAAGCCTGTTTGATAGCAAACAGAAACACGATGTCGATAAATGGTCTGAACTGTGTCACCTAATGAAAATTGAACATGTAAACGCAGAAAAGGTGACTCGTCTAACCCGTCATTCATCTTCACCTCATATTGGTCAACCTCGCTTGCTCAAGGTAACACTAAAATGCGAGGCTGATATCGAGAACGTATTGCTGAATGCATACCTACTCAAGTCAGATTACGACTCCAACTGCCGCATATATCCCGATGTACCATGGTGGGAAAGGAAGGGCAGCTTGAACGACAGGGAACAAATGGTATCGCGAAGTATAGTTCTACTTGGTGTACCAGAAAATACGTCTAAAGCATCGAATCAGGAAACGGTAGAGCACGACGTAAAACAATGGCGCTACATTGCGTGTTCTCTCGATATTTCTAATGCCGTTGTTGTGGACACTTTTCGAGTTCCTTTTTCTCCAAAATATAAGGGGGATGGACCGAAACCTCTGAAGATTACGTTCTTGACCAGCGCTATGGCTGAAATAGTGAGGTCGGAATGGACAAAAGGGAAACGAACATTAGCCAAGGATGTTAGACTTAGCCCACCCAAACCAAGTCAAACACTCTCCCGTTTGGAGATAGCGGATAGAAGCGTTTCCATCCAAATGGAGGAAATCAATGCATCAAAAAACGTCGTAGGTCCGGCTCAAATCGAGTCGGACTGAGCAATTCACACCGAAAACTAATTGTCGATTCAAGCCGTCGGCGACCAATAAGCCGCACACATGTTTTACCATCCAAAGAAGCCGGACCAATAACTTCGGTTTACACCCCGTCATTACTCACGAAAAATACGATTAAGTGCATCTATACAAACGCGAACAGCCTTTTCAACAAATTAATCGAATTGTCCGAGATTTGTAATGAAACGGCGCCAGACATAGTTGCAGTAACAGAAACGTGGTTCATGCCTCATTGTCTGATAATGAACTCTCTTTGCCCAACATGTCTCTATTCCGGCGTGACCGTTTAGGCGATGGCGGAGGAGCAGCACTCTACTTCAAGCAATCGTGTATCTGTAGAGCTATGAACGACGTGATCCTTGATATCACTGACACACTTTGGTGTTCTCTGACTCTTA
>JACCGJ010019699.1:0-12763 GCA_013407085.1 Atriophallophorus winterbourni | reverse complement strand
AAGATTTTAAATTCCCGGTTATATTCCGAATATGCCATAGACTGTTGATTGGACAGAACCCGGTTTCAAGCTTGTGGTTAGCTTCATTTTCTTGAGACAACGGGGTAATTTAAGATGGACCCACAGGGAGACGAGGGTTGAGTCAGGACAGCGCAGAGGTGTTCGAATAAAAATCGTTTAATCGCCAAGTCTGATGAACGTTTCATAAGAACGAAGATCTTAAAACATGTGATAAACACCTCAACCGAGAAACAGAGCGCCAGAGTTTTGTTGTTTAACATATCCGTGGTCATTTTCGAGTGCTAGACTCGATTTTCTAGAACAATAATTAGTTATAGCAGCACGGATGTGCAATCGTGCAGCACTTCCGTGCTACGCAGCTAACGCCGTGCTAAATTGAGTGCCACCGGTAGTGAGCTGCAAGCGAGTACACGCTGGAGTCTCACTGTTATTGCTATTTTCCTTGCCTTTAACTGTCTAGGCCTGGACAACCTCACAGTATCTAACTGTGCGGCACTTTGCCTGGATCAGGCTTGTGATTTCATACATACACATATATAACAGCCTCAGCTAACATTGGCAGCAAACTATGCTCAAGAAAAGTCTACATTACAATATTTTGTGGAGCTTAAACTCACAAGTGAAGCAAGGTAGTTTTGCTAGATTTTTGACGCATCTCGTCTATCGGGTTGGGGTCCCCGCGATCCGATATCGCAAGGGAAAATTCAACACACATTACCGATGTGATGCTGTCCCCGAAGATTATGGTTAGTGGATTTTGAGGAGATAATTGCCGAGTGAGTTGATTGACTTTGAGTGCGAGTGTTCTGTACAAAGGTGCAGACACGCACTAGTGTTTCTGAGATGCAGAGAGTAGAGAAGAATACCAATAGTCGTTTCAATTGGCCACGGCAAGATGTATGGAATGACTCAAAAGGTTATATTTATCTTCATCATCATCATGAACCACAGGTCTGGAGCCAGGCACGTCACATTTCACCATTTCCCACCGTCCGCTTAAGGCAATTAACCGTAGCAGCATGTGAGGTCACGAACCACAATAGCGAAATCACTGTTGCAGCAAAAGTGCCGTGCTCCTACCCGTGGTCGGTACTGTTTAATGAAGAACTCGAAACGCGGGTACAAAATCACAGGCATGAAGCCATGCAAAGTGCCGCACAGTCATAGACTGCACGTGGGCTAATATACCGTCAGGTTGACTAGGCCTAGCCAGATGAGATGATATATGAGGTCACAAGGCTTATCCAAGCAAGATACCGCGCAGTCTTAGCACACGGATTAGGATTCCGTCATGTTAACCACGAGTAGAATTTTTGGAGAAAATGGCAGTGAGATTCCAGTGTGTTTCCTCATTCAGCTCGGCATCGGTGGCAAATCAATCTAAAACGAAATTACCTCTGCAGTACAGACGAAAGTAATTGAAGGCAGTACGTTAATTTTTGTTATAACGGTTTACAAGACACGTTCGAGGTTGGAGTGATCTAACACCATCTCAAACCAAAACGATTCTGAAAGACAGCAACTATGGTACCTTGGCTGGACTCAAGCTTGCGATTCTACAAGCGTGAATCTGAGATTCACGGAAGAAATGGACCTTCCTTTTCTCATATTTGGCTCCTCTAGGGAAGCATTGACACGAGAAACACGTTTACGGCTTTAAATGACGAAGTCCAATTCTAATCAGTCCACATCAAAATCAAATGGGTGTTTCTGTAGGCGTGCTCCAGCCGATGACGAACATTGATGTGCATCGCAGGAAAATGACGATTTAACGCTTCACAGCGCTTCGAACGAAACAATCTCACCCAAAGCGGTCACAGCGACAGAGAGCACTCGGTCGATCGGCAGCATTTGCACACCGAGCACATTCAGCAACCGAGTGCAGTATCTGGTCTTATTCAGCTGATTACACAGTACATCCACGGATGTGCAATCGTGCAGTACTTTGTGCTGTGCGGATAACACAGTGCTGAATTGATTGGACAGAAGTAGTGAGCTGCATATTGAAACAGGCTGCAGTCTCACTGCCATTTCCTGTTCTTTTTTCTTTTTCATATCTGTCTAGGCCTTGGCAACCTGACAGTATCTTAGCCCACGTGCAGTCTCTGACTGTGCGGCACTTTGCCTATATCAGGCTTGTGCTTTCAAACCATACCATACATCCAGGGTGAGCGATCAAGAGCAAGTTCTTCTTAACTCGTAGTATCAATGTCAACAGCTATCATATCTCTTTCGCGAACATCTGAATACCACAAACGCAGTTTACCCAATTGTCGACTTCCTGATTTTAACTCAACATTGAGTAGATCCGTTGTACTCGCTTCGGCGGTACAAACACAAACAAAACAAAAACCACCTTTGGTGGTGTCTGAGGGTGTGGTGGATTTTCGCCTGACAAGCGTTCTCCCTATAAAAAGCCACAAAAATCCAATGATGACATCACGACGCGGCGGATGTAACTCGCCGCTCCAAAAGTCACTGCCCCTTGTCCTATCCAAGGACATTGTATGGTGCACAGGCAAAAACTGAATTCAACAACCTATCAACGGGGTTATCGGGCTCCGAACTGGAAATTCCCAGAAAGGGGAGTATGAACCGCTTCGTCGGTCACCGGCCACCGATAGGTGCGGACCTCTCTCGCTCCACTGCCTTGAGGGTAAAGGCTCGGGGTGGGACCCCCTAAACGAAATCTCCCCTACTTCGGTGTAGGCAACCGGGTAGTATCATGCCTACGTTCAACGATGACGATGATGACAACGCTTTGTAATCCTCTTTTCGCTTTGTACATTTCATTGTTTATGTTGAACGGCACCATATCTGTATCAGATTGTGCAAATATAATAATAATAATAATAATAATAATAATAATAATAATAATAATAATAATAATAATAATAGATCCGTTGGAATACAACTATTTTCCATTCTGTACGCGTGACCCAGCCTGCGTAGGCGGCGCTGTCGTAGTACGTTGTAGGGTGGTGAACATCCTCTGCAGACCAGCTTTAGAAAATCTTTCAACTTTGTTACTTTTACGAACCACGATATGTTCAATGGGAGGCGGATGTTCCTTAAATCGAAAGCAGTGAGCTTGTGTTCGTGCTATGCGTGAATGGTTCAGGTTTCGCTGTCACATAGTAAAACATTTATCATGCAGGTGTTGTAAGCCATCATTTTGTATATTTTTACAGTCAAACCACTGTAAACGAAAACAGAATTCTGATCACCGGAGTAGTGACAGCTGGTCACAGGCAACCCGACGCTACAGAGAAGGAACCGAGGAGAAAACAGAACCAGACACACTTCATGGTATGTTTATTCTCTGTTTCTCATATCTGTCTAGGCCTGAGCAACCTGACAGTATCTTAGCCCACGTGCAGTCTGTGACTGTGCGGCACTTTGCCTGGATCAGCCTTGTGCTTTCCTACCATACCATACCGTATGTTCAACTCATTTCAGAAATCGAAGCTCGGGTACTACGGCTGCATAAACTAATAGCAACACTTCCCCATCATTTCAACAACACGAAAAACACGCGAAAGAAAAACAGTCGAATATTGTCGACAAGATAACATGTACAGATTCGAAAAACAAATAGGTCGCAAGCTTACCGCAAGACTACATAAACATCAGTTGGCCCCCGCAAGCATGATGGAAATTAACTAATCTCAATACATATCGACATATTCTGGCACGAAAATAGTAGCTAGATGAAACGACCGACGCGTGCGAGAATTCCTTCATTCATGACACACAACAACTAACTCAATTAACTAGCATCTCTAATTGGCTGTATCATATGTACCAATGAGAAACCGCTTACACAGAAGGCACAACATGAACTCGACCAATCGGTGTGAATGATGATGAACGGGCAGACAAACCATGAAAGAACCAACGAATTTCAACTACGAGAAGCTTAAAAAGAAGTTTCGTTGATCATGTCGCATAGCTTGATTACGAAACGTCCAAAAAGAACGACGACACAAGCTCGACGAACACCATTCACACCCCGAACTACGAATATTTTCCTTTACTACTGAGCTTAATTAATTCCACGGACAAAGTTAAGAGTTCGGAACTCAATATGTCCTGTCGCATCATTCGCTAACACATGTATCGCAGCTAGCAATCAGTCTTCATGAAGATCAAAGCCACTTTTTAAGAGTATGTGGAACATCCATTAGTTCTAGCACTCGATGATTCGTTTCGCAAATTACTTAAGCTCGGATAAAACTGCACGATCACCATTGCAATCCCAAATAATCAGCTGGCAAGTAAAATGCTAACCGATCCTGGCGATGGCTAGTAAACTCACCGTCAGCAAATCTTCGAAGCTGCGTTTCTCTGCCGCAGCGCGATTGTTCAGACGCTGCAGCTTCGCTTCCCATCGCTTCGCTCGAGCTTTCTGACGACGTTCACGCTTGCTCGCGTGTGAGTCACCAACAGCGATTGGTGGTCGCTGGCACGTGGCATCACCCGACGCCACACGACTCTCAGCGAATGAGCTAGACGCTGATGGCGCTATATCATATGTATAAAAAGTCAGAAAAATTGTAATTAGTATTTTGTATGATCCTCACCGTCATATATACCTGCATACACGTACATCCGCACACAAACAAGCAGAAGCGTGGGGTATTGCCATTCGGCACTTGGGATATAACCGGCGTAGGGGGTCGCTGTCAGGTTAGTTATCACACAACCGAATGTATATATCCCCTTTTTGAGTTGTCATGCCGTGTTCTGGAGCTCTCATTACAACTATTACGTGACTCATCTAATACTCTCATTTCTTGTGGATCTTCTAGTTGATTAAAGCTTTACTGTCAAACGTTGCACTAGAACAGTGTGGTTGCCTATATCTTCATTCTGTTTTAAAACTTCTCTCCTCACAGTTCACTCTACATTAAAGATGCTTCCCATGCATTATCCGTGTATGCATTGTATGTATGTATGAATAGAAAACAGAGACACGGGTCCAGGAAAGGTGTCACAGTTATAAAGAGCACGCGAGCTCAGATATTGCCAGGTTGCTTAGGCACAGACAGATACAATGAGAAAATAACAGTGAAACACCAGCACGTTGTCGCATTTGTGAGAATATGCAATCGTGCAGTACCTCTGTGCGGAGCAGCTAACACACTCAAAGCGAGCCGCGTGTTGGACTCTCACTGCAGTTTCTATTTTTATTTATGATATCAGTCTATAGAAGAAGAAGAAGAAGAAGAATGACTTTATTCGTGTTTACGAATTTTCAGCTAGGGTAACCTGACAGTCGCGCTGAGACTGGACCTTAACGTGGTGCGATGGTTTGTGCACCTTCATGACCCATTGAGCTATACTGGTTTGTGCCTTTTGGTGCCAGCAGAGCTACTCATACCAGGAAGGTCGATGGATAGAGGTCAGACAAACTCAGTCTCAAGCCACTGCCTTGTGGTTCAGGCTTTTTAGCCAAAGGCTCCGGGTGGGGCCCCCTAAGCTAACCCCCTACTTCGGCCTGGGCAACCGGGTAGTATCACGCCCACAAGCAATTATGAAAATAAAGGTAAAAATGACAGATCCCGTGCTCTCACGCTCTCTGCTCTCAAGCTCTTTGCTCTCTGCTCAAAATGCTTTACATGATCTCACACTGCATGCAAACTTTTTTAATAACTGTTTTCCGTTTTGTGGTTCTTTGGTTAGCCCTGACAGAAGTGCAGCTTGTTCATCGAGGTTTCCAAATTCAGCTACTTCGAATATTTTGCCTGCTTCGAATGCCTCCAGAGCGTTCTTCCGCCCACGCGTACCATTCAAATTAGCTGCGTTTAATGTACGGACTTTAGCTAGCATCGGACAGCAGGCAGCCTTGGCTCGCACGCTTGATAGCCTCGACGTCGATGTGTGCTGTTTGTCGGAAACACGCATGCATAACTCTAGCTCAGTTACACGATTGTCTAACCCTTCGAACTTACGTAAGTCACACTATCTACGTTTGTCCACTGATGACGATGCCATGGTATCTGGTCAAGCTGGTGTCGGAATCGTCTTGAGTGAGCGAGCTGAGGTCGCACTGTTAGACTGGATCCCAGTCGACAGTCGCCTTTGTGCAGTAAGACTACAGGGTTCGTGCAAAAAAGGCCGATTTCGCAACCAATCCCGCGACCTGTTTGTGGTTGCTGCCTATGCACCGACTAATTGTAGCTCTGAACTTGACAAGGATGAGTTTTATGGAAGATTACAAGAACTGATTAGACTTGCATCGAGGAGTGACATCGTTATCCTAGCTGGAGACATGAATGCACGTGTAGGCCGTCTATCTTTAAACGAGCATTTCATGGGTGGATTGCAGCGGTTTTCTTCCAAACCTCACTATGTGCGATGTCAATCTTGAATTGGTCGACAGCTTTGTTTACCTGGCAGTTGTATCTCCGCTGGAGGTTGTGTCGAGGACGAGATCTATAATATTAACACGGTATTGTATGTATGAAAATACAAGCCTTAGATAGGCAATGTGCAGCACAGTCATAGACTGCACGTGGGCCGATAAAATGTCAGGTTGCCCAGGCCCAAACATATGAAAAACAAAATAGAAATGGAAGTGAGTCACGAGCCAATTTCTACATGAAACTCACTACATATGGCAAATCAATCTAGCGCGGTTAGCTGCGTAGCACGGATGTACTGCATGACTGCACATTCGGACAGCAGTATTATAAGCAGAGCAGCTTAACACGATTAGGTCTGTGTAATTTTATGCTCCAGGAATACCAACAGACAACTCGGCTGGAAAATATGTTAATCTACATGAAAAATAAGAGTTCAGACGTGCCAGAAACGCAGATCTCGATAAACCTACCTGAGGAAGGCACAGGAACATCACCCTTTGCATGAATGTTAAACTTTGGAGCGCATTTGGGACCCGAAGAAGGCTTGTCTTCTCTCCAGTCACCGGAGGAAATCTGCCGCCTGCTGGGGATTTTTCCTGTTCGAAGATAGGAATTAACCGATTTCAACAACCGACGTTGTGAACGAGAAGGATGAAATTCCTCGGCAGCACATTTGATCGTATAACACGGACAGCAGGACACATCGTTCATTGGTTTATAGCAATAAGTACCTGAACTAAAAGGGTGACAATGTCCGGGCGTACTTACCGACGCCAACCTCGATCAATAAGGTATTGATAGTCAAGGCAGGTTAAACGTTCTGTCAGTATACCTGAGACGAGTGAACACACAATTTTGGATTACCCCATGTGGTGTGAAGACCGGGGTTTTTGCCTTTACAATAACCACAAGAGGAGCTCTCGTGTAAACCACACGGTGTGATGAGACTTGGACAGGTTGATGAAGACATATCGTAGTGTCAACAGATACAACACAAGCGTTTGATGAACTAAAAAGAAAATAATTAAATCAGCAAATAGAAACTTTAAGCTTGGTGACAAAAAACATAATCATCACTATGCGCAGTCTTTCATAGATAGCACGTATGGTATGGTATGGAAGCACAAGCCTGATCCTGGCAAAGTGCCGCACAGTCAAACACTGCCTCGTGGGCTAAGATACTATCAGGTTGCCCAGGCCTAGACAGATATGAGGAAGAAAAAGAAACGGGAAACTGTAGTGAGACTCCAGCCTGTTTCAGCATGCTTGCTTTGCTTTTGTGCGGCCGGCTCCACGGGTGGATTAGCCGGCTTCATTGATGTCTCGGATCGTACCAGCCCACGCACGTCGATCGGAGGCGAGATCGTTGCAGATCGTGATCCAGTCTCGTTCCCACCTGCGAACTCCGTAGACGGTACGCAGACCCATTGAGACATCATCATGAAGTTTCTTGGGGGTAGTGTACAAGTGATGTCCCCAGCAGGCAGCAGGGAGTTGGCAGATAAACGCGCTGTGCGCCAGTTATCTACCTACGGGACTTCTCTCCGGATTTTTCCTCGGGGTTTTCTCCCGAAGCCTTTCCCGCAATCGGGTGACCCACAAGGCAGTGGGCGTTTGGGGTCAGGGTTTACCTTCCCCTAGATGGATTGACAGTAGCTGACGAGCTCCATCTGCCCGGAGCATGCAGCTCACTACCGGTGGCCAATCAATTTAGCACGATGTTAGGCGCACAGCATAGAAATGCTGCACGATTGCACATCCGTGCGGCAGGTAACGAGTGATCAACTGATATTCAACCATGGCATGTTGAAAAAACTAAAACGATGGGGAAGGAAAAGACCTAGAAAGATACTGAACCTGCAAATGTTTAGGCACACACAATGGGGTAAGGTGCGTACATTACAAAATAAACATGCTATAGAATAAAAATCGGTCCAGAATCCAACGCCAGAGAATTCAGTCACGATATAAACACCAATGTGTCTATCAGACGGTTGAGTTACGCGTACAAGCCAACCAAAATGTTGACAAGACAATACATGTTTAAATCTTGACTGAATTCCTTGCTGTTGGATTTGATTTTCTCCGGACCCATTTGTTGGTTACAGTACTCAATTATTCCGCTTCGCACTGAATCCCAAAACACGAATATTTAACAATTACAATGAAAACAATAGTCAATAGTATATTATGGTAGAAATAGCTATGAGCTTAAAATATAACCATGGTATGAAAGCACAAGCCTGATCCAGGCAAAGTTCCGCACATTCAGAGACTGAATGTGGGCTAAGATACTGTCAGGTTGCCCAGGCCTAGACAGATATGAGGGGGGAAATAGAAATAGAAATGGTAGTGAGACTACAGCGTGTTTCAGCATTCAGCTCACTACCGGTGGCCGATCAATTTAGCACGATGTTGGGCGCACAGCACAGAAATGCTGCACGATTGCACATCCGTGCGGCAGGTAACGAGTGATCAACTGATATTCAACCATGCCATTTGCTCCGTGAGGAGCAAACTGGGTTTCGTGCCGGCCGAGGGTGCATAGATCAAATTTTCACACTCCGTCAGTTACTGGAGCAACGCCACACTATTCGTAAACCAACTATCGTGGTATTCCTTGACATCCGAGCGGCATTCGATTCAATCGATCGTGAAAGTCTTTGGAACTGTCTACTGAGACATGGAGTGCCCGATAAGTATGTTTGGATCTTGAAAGCATTATATTGCCAAACTTCGGGCAGGGTTCGAGCGTACGGACAATTGTCGTCCTCGTTCAATATCTCCAGCGGAGTGCGGCAGGGCTGCCCTATCTCGCCGTTCCTTTTTAACTTCGCGATCGACGATGTCCTGAGAAAAGCTTTAGCTGGCCTGGTGGGCACAGGTGTTGAACTTCTGCCGGGTGAGCGATCGACCGATCTAGAGTATGCCGATGACATCGCACTTCTGGGAGATGACCCTCATATAATGCAACAAGCCCTGGACCGCCTGGCACTTGAAGCTTCAAGGTATGGCATGTGCTTTGCGCCTAACAAGTGTAAAACACTTACCCAGGATTGGAGAGGCTCTCTTCCAAACCTCACTGTGTGCGATGTTAATCTTGAATTGGTCGACAGCTTTGTTTACCTTGGCAGTTGTATCTCCGCTGGAGGTTGTGTCGAGGACGAGATTTCACATCGTGTTCGCAAAGCGGGTGCAGCGTTTGCTAACCTTCTCCACCTGTGGCATCGACGCGATGTTTCACTCCATACTAAAAGACCGAGGTGTACAACGCTAGGGGTGCGTGTACACTCCTTAGGCTGCGAACCTGGTCTATCCGGCGGAAGTGTTCCAGTCGGGCTTTCTGTTGTTGATACCCGTTGAGGGTACAATGCTCGCATTCGGTGGCAGCATCGTGTTACAAATATAGATGTCTGCAAGCGGGTGTTAGGACCAGGTGGCCACGGACTGAGAGAAATGCTGATGCTTGCTCGCGTGCGATGGTTGGGACATGTATTAAGAATGCCTACTCACCGTTTACCGTACCGCGCCTTATTCGCAGAGCCTGACAGAAGCTGGGAGAAAAGATCGGGTGGCCAGTCCATGACGTGGCGCGTTGTGATGAAGAAACTCACCGTAGCGCTAGGCTCAGTTGGACGTATTCGTTTGCCTGGGTGGGGTCAAAAAGCTCCACCTAATAGTTGGCTGGAAACCTTATGCGATATGGCTAAAACCGAAGTCAGTGGCGCCAGTGTATTTTATTATGTGTGTCATAATTTTTTTATTCGGTATTATTTTACATAAAAAAACAAAAACAAAACAAAAAACCAAAAAATCGCATGCAGTGAAACTACAAAAACAAGCTGCTTTTTTGTGCATTTGCTTTTGCGTATTCCGCTTGCCTGCTTTCCCTTTTCCACGCGCTTGCTTATCTGCTTTTCCTGCTTCATATTGCTTGGCACTTTGTCTGGCTCCAGACTTGTGCTTCATGATGATGATGATGATGATGGCATGTTAAAAAACCTAAAACGATGGGGAAGGAAAATACCTAGAAAGATACTGAACCTGCAAATGTTTAGGCACACACAATGGGGTAAGGTGCGTACATTACGAAATAAACATGCTATGAAATAAAAATCGGTCCAGAATCCAACGCCAGAGAATTCAGTCACGATATAAACACCGATGTGTCTATCAGACGGTTGAGTTACGCGTACAAGCCAACCAAAATGTTGACAAGACAATACATGTTTAAATCTTGACTGAATTCCTTGCTGTTGGATTTGATTTTCTCCGGACCCATTTGTTGGTTACAGTAGTCAATTATTCCGCTTCGCACTGAATCCAAAACACGAATGTTTAACAAATACAATGAAAACAATAAACAATAGTATATTATGGTAGAAAAAGCTATGAGCTTAAAATATAACCATAGGATAGTCAGTACAAGGGCCGGCGGAGTTCAGCAGGTTCGGCGTTATTTGCGAAAGTTCCGAAAGGGTTGGGGTTATGTATCATAACAGTCAATGAATCGGCTTAGTTCCGTACATATTTCTCAGGAAAGGAAGAGGAAAGTTGGTGCAGTATCGGGGAGAAAGAAAAGCGAAAATCCATTAAAGTTCTTAAGAAAAATAGAGATAAGCGTCAAGTCGCTGTTTAGAAATGGAGTGATGGGGAGATGACGACAAAAACTGGTAGATCATTCCAAACACGAGGGATACGGACAGAAAAGACAAATTTACGGTAGTTCAACCGACTGGGCTGGCGAGCCACCTTGAAGAGATGTCCCCGGGTTCCGGAACTGGGTGCAATCAAAACAGCAACAAAATAGCAGGGATTATGCGAGCCGCTGCAATAACAGCCTGTGAGACTACACGACCAACCCAAAAGTCACACTGGATTTCACAGCGCTCTATAGAAATTCTTCACCAGCGACGCCAAATACCTCATGGTCCTGGTCACAACACAGAGCGTAGATGCGTGAGGAATGAACTTAAACAGAGCTTAAGACTAGACAGAGAAAGGTGGTGGCTAAATAAGGTCGAAGAAATGGAAATAGCAAATAATGCGGGTAACGTGCGGAAACTCTTCCAACTTATTCGATCGACTGGGCCTACGAAAAAAGGAGTGAGTGAGACTATAGCGGAATTAGACGGTACTCTTATCACTAATAAGAATCGCCGCCTGTCACGCTGGGCCGAACATTTTGAAGAACAATTCAGCTGGTCGCCTGCAACAGAATCATTCCCTCACTTGAGGCAGTGTGATCCTTGGCCTGTTAGCGTAGATCCCCCTAATGATTTAGAAATTAAAGCATGTATCGAATCCATGAGACGATTCAAAGCTGCTGGCCCCGATGACATACCGCCTGTTTTGTTCAAAGAAGGTGGCCAAGTCCTAATCAGCACATTAGGAGATCTCCTCCGTGAAGTGTGGATGTCAGAATCCGTCCCTCCGAGTTGGGGCGAATCAGTTATCATACCTATATTTAAAAAAGGTGTGCGAAGCTCATGCTCTAATCACCGTGGGATAAGTCTCACTCCCATCATTACGAGATTATTAGCGTCCATATGTCTTCGAAGATTAACATCGCATAGGGAATCACAGATCCGTGAGCAGCAAGCTGGCTTCCGGACTGGCAGAGGCTGTGTCGACCACATTTTTACTCTTCGATGGATATTAGAACTGCGGCACACCTATCGACAGCCGACAATAGCCATCTTTTTAGACTTCAAAGGAGCATTGGATTCAGTCGATCAAAATGTCCTGTTTAAGATCTTGCTGTGCAAAGGCGTTCCGCATAAGTATGTCAACATACTACGCGCACTTTATGCTCATACATCCGGATGCGTTAAGGTTTACAACGAACTTTCTCCCAAATTCAACACTACAAGTGGCGTCCGACAAGGATGTCCGATTTCTCCGTTTTTGTTCAATTTCGTAATTGATGCTATCATGGAATTATGCAGCGACGGTGCTCCAGCCTTCGGAGTTCACATAATGCCAGGCGTCAAGCTTCTCGACTTGGATTATGCTGATGACATAGTTCTGCTCTTCGACTCATACACAGATGCACAGGCGATACTGAACAAGTTATCTAGTATTGTGCCCGCATTTGGAATGCGTTTTGCGCCCTCTAAGTGCAGTGTTCTTCTGCAGGACATCGACTTATCGAACAAGGCTTTATTACTTGACAATCAGGCGCTTGAAATTGTGGATCGTTTTACGTATCTCGGTAGTTGTATCAATAATTCTGCATCGTTAGATAACGAGGTCTCGGCACGCATTTCTAAAGCGACCGTAGCATTCCGCAACCTAGGTCACCTCTGGCGTCAGGAAGGACTGTCTCTGCTACTCAAGGGTAGAGTCTATAAAGCGACAGTTCGGACTGTGTT
>JACCGJ010019698.1:0-17719 GCA_013407085.1 Atriophallophorus winterbourni | reverse complement strand
ATATAGCAGTGCCCAGTCCTTTGAAATATTCTTAAATTTATTCACGACGGTCCTTAAGGGAAACGCTTGACTGGACTTTCGCTCTTATTAGAGCTCATCAGCAATGCATATCCGCTGCTTCACGTGGGATTCGAACCAACGACCATCTCCATTGTAGTCCCACGCCTTGCGACCTGGGTTACCGTCCATTGTTTGACTAATCGCTATTAGTCGTTCATGAATCTTTCACTATACTGTCATATTTGAGTAGTTCGTCTGCTTGTCCAGTCGTGAAGGACCCAGCAACAGCTGTTGTCGTCGCTCAAACTATTACTGTAGATTGCTTTACTATTTTTACGCTCATTGCCGCGTGAATTAGAGGATACAAGTTCTAGAGGTTTTGAGATTTAAAAACTATTATTTCTATCCTGACCATATTGTAATTTTATCGAACACAGTTAATAGAGTATCTAAGTGGCTCTTCATTAGTGCACCACATCCAATAGCCATATCGTCAGCGTATTTGAGACAGAAAGTTGAGAGCGGCTAAGGAAAAGATATCAATAAACCAATTTTAAAATTTCATTTCAAAAATAACTTATTCCATATATTACAAAGAATATCAAAAATAACTTAAGTCCATATATTTAAAATGACTTCTGTATGAAATTCCTTGTTGTTCCGACTCCATAACAATAATTTTATCTTAACAACCGTCTTGCTGTGCACATCGACCCTAAATTTTAGCGACGGCATTGTTCTCCAAACGTAAAAGCTTAGCTGTTCCTTTGGTTCCGCAGGTGCCGTGGATTGGGAACACTTGCTGCATGGTGAACAGTTTGTACTTCATGTTTAACTGCCCTGACGTACATCACAACACACCTGTATAGAGGACACTCCGTTCTGCTTTCACCGATAATAGCGCGAGAAGCAGCATACTCCGTTTAAAAGCGCGTGAAGCTCATCGCCTGCATCAGACGTCCGAAGCAGACAATAACGAATGTCACTTTTTTGAAGCGAAGCGAAGTGCGAAGCGAATTTTCGAAGTGACCTAACTGCCCTTCGCAATGGTGAATAGTAACAAAGCGGATATCCGAATTGCACTTCGCGAATATTCGCTTCGCTTCGCAACCTCGCTTCGCTTTAAATCCCAAAGCGAAGTATTCGTTATTGTCTGGTCCGAAGTATAACTCCTAAATCAAGTATTGCGACTTCCAGTATATTTGGTGCCTCTCGTTGCTGTCTGCTATCCTAATTGGGTGCATGTTCAGACAGACAGACAGACACGTTAACGGGCGGACGCATAATTTTGTGCTCTGATACTTTTGAACATTACTCGTCACTCGCTGATCTTATTTGGATTATTCGTACACCATTCGATTTCGCCTGAAGAGATCTATTGGGCTCAATCAGATCTAGTGTCCTGTGGTCAATATTTCAGAAGTTACTATTTTCCACATCACCGTGTAAATTGTGTGCGCGAGCAAAATTTGTTGTCGCTGTTTTGATTTGGTCACGACCAATATCGTTCTAAAGATCTTTTTCGGCTGAATTTAGCAAGCCGTGCCTCGTTTGTGCGAAATCAAATCTACGTTTACCACTACTGTTTTACTCGGTATTTTGCATCCAATACATTGAGATACGTTCCCACTCGAAACAGGCAAATTTCATCTCTCAACCGTGAACCGATCGATACGCGCCTAGTTGTTTCACTGGAAGCTATTAACACCCACATTCAACGATCAGACGACCTTGGCCAGACGACCTCAACAGCTATCAGGTGTCTAGACCTACAAAAACTACGTGTCAAATTTGCAGAAAGGGGGTAAGTGTGAAATTGAAAGTAGTCATGTGTTATATGTGCTCTACTAAGATCCACACTAATTGCGATAAACTTTTGACTAACGATGCAGTAGTCATTAATAATAATCCTGAAATTCCAAGTGTATGTTATGTGTGCAACGTCTGTAGAACAAAGCCGTTAAACGGCGCTGGACCAGTGTATCACAACCAGGAGATCTAGAGAATCGCATCAAATACTTAGAGAACTGTTCCCGAAAATTCGAGGAAACATTGAAGTCGATAGTAATTGCCCAGAATAACTCACTGTAAGATGAAACCAATATTAACCCAACGCTACATCCCGTAACTCTACAAGTTGCTCCGTTAATTAAAGAGAATTTGCGGGAGGCTGAACAGTTTGGTGATGCAAAAGCTAGCTGCAACTCAGATGTTAGTCACATTAGAATGTCGAAGGGGCGTGTACTGACTGTCCACCAGCAGAATTCCTCTGCTTCAAAAACTAATACTGAAATGAAAACAACTTTGATGGATCTCAGTGTAATTTGCACTAATGTACCGGAGACATCAGGGACACGTTTCTCGAGTAGAAGAACTCACGACATTGAAAAATGGTACCAGCTGTGTTCAATGATGGATATGAGCGCGATACTGCCTTAATCGATAACCCGCCTAAGTCATCACCCCAATTCTTCTCATCTCTACCAACCACGTTTATTGAGAATAACTTTCAAAAGCCAAAAAGTGATGGAAGACGTTCTTCTAAACTTTTATTTGCTCCGTACATGTTCACATACTAAATGTCGCTGATATTCCGTGATGGGAGAGGAAAGGTAATTAAACAATGAGAACTAATCTGACCAACTCAGTGTGATTCTTCTTGGTGTTCCCGAAAAAACTAACACTGCTTCGGGAAGTGAAATAAAGCACCACGATTTTAAACAGTGGCTATACGTTGTCGACATCATCGGAGCTCACGATTCAGTGGTGGTGGACACTTTTAGAATACCTCGGTCACCAAACTATAAAGGTGATAGGCCAAAACCTCTTGAAGTAACATTTTTAACGAAAGGTATGATGGAATCAATTAGTGCTATCTGGAAAGCTAACCATAGGAATCTCCCGGAGGATGTCAGAATGAGTGATCACAGACTTTCTTCGCCTTCTAACGAACCACGCCTTTTACAATCAGACGAGACTCCGATTAGAAACACTGTAGCAATCCCAAAAAACGACCGATGTTCGAATCTCGAAGGGTCGGACTAATAGACCAGCTTTAAGCTCGATCACTGTATACGGAAACCACAATCAATTGCCTATATACAAACGCAAAATGCCTGTTAAACAAACAAGCTGAACTAAAGGATCTCTGCAATCAGCACTCACTCGACGTCATAGCAATAACTAAGACATCGTTCCAACCTCACGTGACCGATAGTGAGCTCTCTATTCCAAACATGACCCTGTTTCAGAGAGACCGCCTAAGAACAGGTGGTGGAGTAGCTGTTTACCACCATGAACGTTTATACTGTTTGGTAGTTACAGACACTGAACTCGATCTGGAAGACAGTATATGGTGCAACTTAAAGCTCGAATCCGGCGACAGTTGCATCGTTGGTGTAGTTTACCGTCCACTATCATCTTTGGATGTGTATAACAAAAAACTCTTGAAAGCAATGCAGTACGCCGGAAAACAGCGCAATTCGCAATTGCTGATTATGAAAGACTTCAATCGGACTCAACTATTTAACCGAGTAGATCATCCACCTCTAACACTAGACTACAAATTTCGCTAAAAGTTCGATTACATCCCTTTGTATAATCATGTTTTTTATTATACACGACAACGAAATTGCCAACAGACTTCTGTTCTAGACCTAGTCTTAACCTCCGAAGCCACAGCAGTTGAATATGTTTAGTATCACCCTCCGCTGGGTCGGAGCGACCACCTCGTTCTGCTATTTCAATATGTGTGCAATGCCAGTATTATTGTAAAGCAAACAAAACGAAATAGTAAAGTGGATTACATTGGTTTGATGGAAACAATGGTAGTTTTCGATAAACATAATATAAATTTCAGTGATCGCGACTCGCATTGCACAACCCTGACAGATTACATAATCAACATGATACATTTCAATTCTGAATAGGTCTCGAAACATAATAGCAAAGAACAACACTTCAGAATTCGCAGTAAGACTAGAAAATGGTTGACAAAGCGAAATTTGGCATTGGCTATTTACAGGGTTGCCAGAACTGATTCGACGTGGGCAAACTATCGCGAATTGCGGAATCAAGTCACAAATCTCATCCGAGAAGACACAAAATATCACCAGCTTCAGGCGGCGGTAAGAATGCATCGAAATCCCAAACTGCTTCATCGAACTGTTAACAACGCTACTATGCTGAAACACGGAGTATTTCCGATCATGACTGATAACGGACTTCACTGATTCTGTGCTGGAAACCGCAAACGCTCTAGCCAGTTTTTATTCACGAGTTTTTATCGCAAAGGATGAATTACAACGGTCAGAATTGTCAGCACCAATTATGCCGGAGACCATACACAATGTATGCATCAGTTCGGAAATAGTGCAGCAGTACCTACGTAAATTGATTATCAACAATTCGCTTGAAGCTGAAGGAATCACACCTGCAATCCTAAAGTTGTGCAGCAGTCAATTGTGCAAACCACTTTGTGATTTATTTAATCACTCCCTGAGGGAGGGTGTTGTGCCTAATGACTGGAAGTGAGGAATCATAACACCCATCTTGAAAGGTGGAACTCGTTCTGACCCAGCAAATTACAGCCCTGTTACACTCCGCCCAGCGATCTCAAAAGTTATGGAGCAAATTGTGTGCGAAAGAATTGTGAGTCATCTTGAAGCCCAAAACTTGCTGGCCAGAGAGCAACATGGATTTAGGAAGTCTCGTTCTTGCTTGACTAACCTACTGGAGACACTGCATGACTGGACGCAGGCAGTGAATAATGGTTGTTGCGTGCATGCGTGTTACTTGGAAATATCAAAGGCGTTTGATCGCGTGGACCATTCTATACTCCTGAGCAAGCTGCACGATGTTGGTATTACTGGGTGCATTCTTACCTGGCTGAGAAGTTACCTTCTTAATCGCTAGGCAACTGTACGTATCGATGGTGTGATGTCTGGGAAAATCGAAGCCACAAGCGGTGTTCCACAAGGTTCGGTACATGGTCCGCTTCTCTTTTTGGTCTACAACAACGACCTTCCGAAACTTGTCACAGCTAAAATGGTTCTTTTTGCTGATGATGTTAGAGTTCGGATGCGAATCACGTCAAGCGTGGACTGTTCGCGCTTACAAAGCGATTTGGATGTATTGAACAGCTAGTCGGAGCGGAACAAACTTCCATTCAACTTCCGAAAGTGTAAAATTTTGCAAATAGGCAAAGATTTTTCATTCTCATACAACCTTGGATCAAACTAACTGGAATGGACAACCGAAGAAAAAGACCTCGGCGTATGTATTAGTATAAGTCCTAAGAATAGCATGCAATGTGAATCAGTGTACCACCGAGCTTGCCGCATTCTAGGTATTCTTCGGCGTATTTTCGGACATTTTTTCCCGTGAATCATTCTCTATGCTCATAAATACGTATATTAACCCGGTGATAGATTACTTAGTGCAAGCTTGTTTCTTATGGAAGTCCACACCGTCAGATGTTGTCCAATATTCTAGTGAAAGGATTTTCAGGAACAAATTGGATATATTTATGCGTAGTAACTCCGCCCTGCATCTCGTTTATAAAATATGATCTTTTTCCAAACAATTAATTTTTTTATCATGCAGCGACAATACATGACATCTTTGTAACTACAAAAGTGTCGATCTTCCTAATGACTCAATTTATTTTGTTTATATACGAATATCCTGTGGTGTTGTACAGCTACGAGCTTTTCTATACCATAAATTCTTGAATCTTGAATCATGTTGTTTATGAATTAACCGACATGCTGACTGTTTTTCCCTACCAGCGAAACGAATTACTAAACCAAAAAAAGTTTGCTGAAGAGATACGAAAGCTGTTGCCATTGAGCCTGCAAGTTATTAAAAACTTACTCTCGACCGCTCACTTTGAAGGCATTGTGAAAAGAGTCATCTGGAACTCACCAGAAGCAGATAATGCTCTTGGCTGCTGAACGCAGATAACGCCGCCGGCTTGTAACATACACCCCACAACAAAATTGTACCCAGAGATGGAAGCGCTGCGAGAGAGATTGTTCCTTCGGAATCTGAATGTTTAGTGATTTTCAATCCACTGACGAAAGAAACATTTTATTTACCAAAATGGATGTAAAGCCTGCTATGCTATGTTGGAAGGCCAATCATGGGTGAGAAATTGTCCGAAATTTATTGAATCTGATGTAATGTCGCACTTAAAAATTACTAATTGAAATTCTGTTCGTTTTATTTGTCTGTGACCGTTTCGATGCTCCGTGATATGTTAAATGAAGCCGTGATCTACTACCAAAAATTCCCGCAATCAACTCCACATTCTCCTGCATTTTGATGAGATTGCAGACAAATTACCAGCAAATATTAATTCCAGTCAAGTGGCATCCAGTTTCGATGTATGCTTTGATTCTAAACCTATCAAGACAGGGATGGCGACTTAGCTTTAAAACGCATTTGCTTTTTGGATTGTGATTCTATCGCGACTTAGATTCATAAATATTTTGTTGAAATTGCGAAATAAGTAGAGCGGTTAGGATGTAGACACCGTTCATATAAACTAAAATGTGTCATTGGAATGAATTTTGCAAGGACCAGTGTAACAAACATTTAAGGACACCTGCTGTCGAAATTCATCTCTGCAGCAAATGTAAATGGCAGAATGTATCGATCGTTTATACAATACGGAGTTCGGATATTTATCGGTTGAAATATTTAGCGTTCGCCTAGTTACGCAGAAGCCCGTTTCTGGTAAGGTGATCAGAGATTAACGACGGGATATTCAAATTTGCTAACCTTGAAAATCTAATCGCAGTAAACTCAACGCAAACTATTTATTATATCTGGAAAGAACACAAGCAACTTCAGCCGTCAATTTGAAAATGACACTGGCATGGTTGAGTCGTTACATCGATGTTACGATGCACGATTTGTTGATTGTATTTACCTCACTAGTATTTAGCTTCGTATCCTGTGAAACCGGAAAAGCTGAGAGTGGTGTGTAAATATGAGATTCACATTTATTTTTGACATTTTATCTGACCAGCCTGGATTCCCTGTTTTACATTGCCTTTAACAATTTTAAAAAATCATTTCGTTATTGACCTATTTTTTCTCATTAAAATAACTTTATATATTTCACACGCATTTTCTCTTCTTTGTTTAACATTCTTTGCCTATTAGGACAACGAATAATTTGTTTTTGGATCAGCCACATTTTGCATATTGTTATGTCTGCGCGGTACTACTGTTGGCCCAGCCCGTGTGCTCAGAGAGAACACAACCGTCACTGAACAAGTGTATTCACCGAATGCAAAGAGTATCACAAGTGAGCGAATGTGTGAACATCATCGATATTGATTGATGATTAATCGATAGTTCGTTCACTGTCTATACGACAATGTGCGCCCTCCTAACACATATTGAAGCTTGAACTTGCTAGTTTATTTTATTTACGGATTTTTATTGTTGACTCAATCATTTGCTTATATATATTGTAAGATGAACATTGAATTTATTTTATTGACAACTAACTGTTTATATCTGCTAGTATTTTTGTATATTTTTACCATTTTTGTTTTACCGAACTACCTACTTGAGGCCCACCATGAAGTATGTGGTTCAGGCTTGGTCACCCTGGTTAAAGAAAGACATCAATCTCTTGCAGCGAATCTATCATCGGACCACGAAGCTCGTGTGCGGCTTAAAGCACAAACAATACGAAGATCGTATTGCAAACCTCAACCTCTTCGACTCTCCTTACCGACGTCATTGAGGTGATCTGATCCTAATGTTTAACATATTGCATACCCCCAGCCATCCACTTGATACACTATTCACACGACAACCACCAAGAACCAGCCGGAGTCATGAGTACACAGTACTAATTCCCGACTCGCGACGGAACTGTCGAAGATATTTTTATTCTGTACGTGTATGTTTCACTTGGAACTCACTACCCTCGGATGTAGCACATGCACCCAACTTGGATATATTCAAATCCAGCTTAGACAAATTCCTGTCGACCCATCCGAACATTGAGACTATGTATTCCACACATAACTTTGAACTCACACATCAAATCATCTCGACCCCATGGACATACATGTGCCATTCCACTGAGTGAAAACAGTTTCTATCATTTGGATTTTTACCTGATTCCCGAACTGTTCAGTAAGCAAACAAATCCCGTTTTTACTGAGATATGTTATTTGTAAATTTCCATATTTTTCTGTGGTTCTTGTAAAGCTATATGCTTTTTGGACCATTAAAATTGAATTGAATTGAATTGAATTGAATTTATTCGTTCTTGAGCTTATATTTTTGTATCTTTATTTGGTCGTTTGCGCGCTATTTGAAGTTGCGATCACTCGTGGTCATTGTTGCTGTTGAATATTGTTGTTTTTGGATTCAGTACGAAGCGGAATAATTGAGGTTTGCTATTTTTATTGTATAATTATTTTGCTTCAATAGTACCGAACTCATCTCACGTATTGTCTTGTCAATATATTGGTGGGTTTGGACGCGTAACTCAAACGTTGGACAGACACATTGGTATTTATAACGTGACTGAAATCTTTGACGTTGAACTCGATTTTCCCCGGACCGAATTGTCGGTTACAGTACTCAATTTGCTTCGTTTGGAACATTGGGACAGTACTCAAATTGGTAGTACTCAATTTGCTTCGTTTCGAACATTGCGAAAAGATGGAGAACAAGTGGTCAAAGATCCATCCAAGAAACAATGAAAAGGACCTGTTTGACGGGCAAGTCGGTGTTTCTTCATTGGTTGATAACATGTCATGCTCTGGTTCGGTAGTTAGTTCTAGCTCTCATAATCTTAGGGCTCAGTTTTTGTTGGCACAATTAGCGGAAGAACAGATGCGTCAAGAGGCTGAGTTAGAACTGTTGATAGCTGCGAATGCTACTCGAATTGCACGAGTAAGATTTGAATTGTCTATAATGAATGAGTCTATGCAACTTCCTGAAATGGTTAAGCATTTGACGAAAAAGGACTGCCTCACTTCACCTAATCATTTGAAGGATCTTGTTTCAAATGATGGTCCCGATACCACAGTTGGCCTGCTTATTAGAGCGGATGGGTCACAAGCGTATCGTGGGACTAAACAGAAAGATGGCAATTTTGAAGTGTGTCTACCTTCGAAAAGAGATTTCCATAGAATCTGCCGCAACCGTAAACAAGCAAAGTCGCGTTTACAGAGTCTGCGTTCTAGGTTTCTGCGAAATCCTGAGTTACTCCATAAATATGTAAGCGTGATGGAACCGCAATCCCTAAGAATTCCTCGATCTATGAAGCGCAAATGTGCTCACGTAGTTCGACCTCAGTTACATGCATTCTGTGATGCGTTGGAACTTAGGTATGAAGCCGTGATTTACATTCGATATAGTCCTAAGTCATATTGTTGCCTACTCTGCTCGAAGTCGCGAGTTGCTCTAGTCAAGCCTGCTACTATTTCGTGTCTGGAATTAGTAGCCGCTAAGCTGGTAGTATCACTTACTACCGTATTCAAGGAAGAAATTCATTTCGAATTAGATCAAACATGCTTTCAAGCTGATTTGACTGTACCGGAAGAAATTACATCATCGAACGTGGATGCTGTTATCGGAACTGGTTTTGTCACGTAAAGGGACCAGGCCAGCTAGATTGGTTGTGGTAATGCATGGAAAACGTCTGGCTTCTAACCAATCTGGCTGAAAAGGCCGGTGAATTTTGTCACATGTGTGAGGCATGGAGAACGTCTTGTGCATCGTGACATTATCTCACTTCGTTCTTAGATAGTAACGTCTGGTTGCCATTATGATATAATCAGCGATGGGTAAAGATATAGGGTAGGATACCAGAGCATGTACGTTGTCAGTCTTTGAGAAATCCGGCGCGGATTTCGGGGGGCGGTATAAGATGAACATTGAATTTATTTTAATGACAACTAACTGTTTATATCTGCTGATATTTTGTATATTTTCACCATTTTTGTTTTACCGAACGACTTGAATTTATTCGTTCTTGAGCTTATATTTTTGTATCTTTATTTGGTCGTTTGCGCGCTATTTGAAGTTGCGATCACTCGTGGTCATTGTTGCTGTTGAATATTGTTGTTTTTGGATTCAGTACGAAGCGGAATAATTGAGGTTTGCTATTTTTATTGTATAATTATTTTGCTTCAATAGTACCGAACTCATCTCACGTATTGTCTTGTCAATATATTGGTGGGTTTGGACGCGTAACTCAACCGTTGGACAGACACATTGTTGTTTATAACGTGACTGAAATCTTTGACGTTGAACTCGATTTTCCCCAGACCGAATTGTCGGTTACATATATCTCTTCACTACAACCATATTTCCGAATCATTCGAGGGAGTAGATCATGAGTGAACCAAGAAACTAGATGCAGGTGATTCTGAACATGATTTCTACAACGATATTTCCAAATCATTCGGGGGAGTAGATCATGATTGGACCAAGAAACCTGATGCAGGTGATTCTGAACATGATTTTCACAACGATATTTCCAAATCATTTGAGGGAGTAGATCATGAGTGAACCAAGAAACTAGATGCAGGTGATTCTGAACATGATTTCTACAACCATATTTCCAAATCATTTGATGGAGTAGATCATGAGTGAACCAAGAAACTAGATGCAGGTGATTCTGAACATGATTTCTACAACGATATTTCCAAATCATTCGGGGGAGTAGATCTTGATTGGACCAAGAAACTAGATGCAGGTGATTCTGAACATGATTTTCACAACCATATTTCCAAATAATTCGAGGGAGTAGATCATGAGTGAACCAAGGAACTAGATGCAGGTGATTCTGAGCATGATTTCCACAACCATATTTCCAAATCATTTGATGGAGTAGATCATGATTGGACAAAGAAACTAGATGCAGGTGATTCTAAACATGATTTCTACAACCATATTTCCAAATCATTCGAGGGAGTAGATCATGATTGGACCAAGAAACTAGATGCAGGTGATTCTGAACATGATTTCTACAACCTTATTTCCAAATCAATCGAGGGAGTAGATCATGATTGGACCAAGAAACTAGATGCCGGTGATTCTGAACATGATTTCTACAACCATATTTCCAAATCATTCGAGGGAGTAGATCAAGATTGGACCCAGAAACTAGATGCAAGTGATTCTGAACATGATTTCTACAACGATATTTCCAAATCCTTTGAGGGAGTAGATCATGTTTGAACCAAGAAACTAGATGCAGGTGATTCTGAACATGATTTTCACAACCATATTATCAAATCATTCGAGGGAGTAGATCATGATTGGACAAAGAAACTAGATGCAGGTGATTCTGAACATGATTTCTACAACCATATTTCCAAATTATTCGAGGGAGTAGATCATGATTGGACCCAGAAACTAGATGCAGGTGATTCTGAACATGATTTCTACAACAATATTTCCAAATCATTCGAGGGAGTAGATCATGATTGGACCAAGAAACTAGATGCAGGTGATTCTGAACATGATTTCTACAACGATATTTCCAAATCATTTGAGGGAGTAGATCATGATTGGACCAAGAACCTAGATGCAGGTGATTCTGTAGATGATTTCTACAACGATATTTCCGAATTATTTGAGGGAGTAGATCATGATCGGACCAAGAAACTAGATGCAGGTGATTCTGAACATGAATTCTACAACCATATTTCCAAATCATTCAAAGGAATAGATCATGATTAGACAAAGAAACTAGATGCAGGTGATTCTGTAGATGATTTCTACAACGATATTTCCGAATTATTTGAGGGAGTAGATCATGATCGGACCAAGAAACTAGATGCAGGTGATTCTGTAGATGATTTCTACAACGATATTTCCGAATCATTTGAGGGAGTAGATCATGATTGAACCAAGAAACTAGATGCAGGTGATTCTGAACATGATTTCTACAACGATATTTCCAAATCATTTGAGGCAGTAGATCATGATTGGACAAAGAAACTAGATGCAGGTTATTCTGAACTTGATTACTACAACGATATTATCAAATCATTTGAGGGAGTAGATTATGATTGGACAAACATACTAGATGCAGGTGATACTGAACATGATTTCTACAACCATATTTCCAAATCATTCGAGGGAGTAGATCATGATTGGACCAAGAAACTAGATGCAGGTGATTCTGAACATGATTTCTACAACCATATTTCCAAATCATTCGAGGGAGTAGATCATGATTGGACCAAGATACTAGATGCAGGTGATTCTGAACATGATTCCTACAACCATATTTCCAAATCATTCGAAGGATTAGATCATGATTGGACCAAGAAACTAGATGCAAGTGATTCTGAACATGATTTCTACAACCATTTTTCCAAATCATTCGAGGGAGTAGATCATGATTGGACCCAGAAACTAGATGCAGGTGATTCTGAACATGATTTCTACGAACTTATTTCAAAATCAATCGAGGGAGTAGATCATGATTGGACCAAGAAACTAGATGCAGGTGATTCTGAACATGATTTCTACAACCATATTTCCAAATCATTCGAAGGAGTAGATCATGATTGGACGAAGAAACTAGATGCAAGTGATTCTGAACATGATTTCTACAAACATATTTCCAAATCATTTGAGGCAGTAGATCATGCGTGAACCAAGAAACTAGATGCAGGTGATTCTGAACATGATTTCTACAACAATATTTCCAAATCATTCGAGGGAGTAGATCATGATTGGACCAAGAAACTAGATGCAGGTGATTATGAACATGATTTCTCCAACGATATTTCCAAATCATTTGAGGGAGTAGATCATGATTGGACCAAGAAACTAGATGCAGGTGATTCTGAACATGATTTCTACAACGATATTTCCAAATCATTTGAGGGAGTAGATCATGATTGGACCAATAAACTAGATGCAGGTAATTCTGAACATCATTTTTACAACCATATTTCCAAATCATTCGAGGGAGTAGATCATGAGTGAACCAAGAAACTAGATGCAGGTGATTCTGAACATGATTTCTACAACCATATTTCCAAATCATTCGAGGAAGACGATCATGATTGGACGAAGAAACTAGATGCAGGTGATTCTGAACTTGATTACTACAACGATATTTCCAAATCATTTGAGGCAGTAGATCATGATTGGACAAAGAAACTAGATGCAAGTGATTCTGAACATGATTTCTACAACGATATTTCCAAATCATTTGAGGCAGTAGATCATGATTGGACAAAGAAACTAGATGCAGGTTATTCTGAACTTGATTACTACAACGATATTTCCATATCATTTGAGGGAGTAGATTATGATTGGACAAAAATACTAGATGCAGGTGATACTGAACATGATTTCTACAACCATATTTCCAAATCATTCGAGGGAGGAGATCATGATTGGACCAAGAAACTAGATGCAGGTGATTCTGAACATGAGTTCTACAACCATATTTCCAAATCATTTGAGGGAGTAGATCATTATTGGGCAAAGAAACTAGATGCAGTTGATTCTGAAGATGATTACTACAACGATATTTCCAAATCATTTGTGGGAGTAGATTATGATTGGACAAAACAACTAGATGCAGGTGATACTGAACATGATTTCTACAACGATATTTCCAAATCATTCGAGGGAGTAGATCATGATTGGACCAAGAAACTAGATGCAGGTCATTCTGAACATGAGTTCTACAACCATATTTCCAAATCATTCGAGGGAGTAGATCATGATTAGACCCAGAAACTAGATGCAGGTGATTCTGAACATGATTTCTACAACCTTATTTCCAAATCATTCGAGGGAGTAGATCATGATTGGACCTAGAAACTAGATGCAGGTGATTCTGACCATGATTTCTACAACGATATTTCCAAATCATTTGAGGGAGTAGATCATGATTGGACCAAGAAACTAGATGCAGTTGATTTTGAACATGATTTCTTCAACCATATTTCCAAATCATTCGAGGGAGTAGATCATGATTGAACCAAGAAACTAGATGCAGGTGATTCTGAACATGATTTCTTCAACGCATGTTCTCTAGATCATTCGAGGGAGTAGATCATGATTGGACCAAGAACAGAAGAAACTAGATGCGGGTGATTCTGAACATGATTTCTACAACGATATTTCCAAATCATTTGAGGGAGTAGATCATGATTGGGCAACGATACTAGATGCAGGTGATTCTGAACATGATTTCTACAACGATATTTCCAAATCATTTAAGGGAGTAGATCATGATTGGACCAAGAAACTAGATGCAGGTAATTCTGAACATCATTTCTACAACCATATTTCCAAATCATTCGAGGGAGTAGATCATGAGTGAACCAAGAAACTAGATGCAGGTGATTCTGAACATGATTTCTACAACCATATTTCCAAATCATTCGAGGGAGACGATCATGATTGGACGAAGAAACTAGATTCAATTCAATTCAATTCAATTCAATTTTAATGGTCTAAAAAGCATATAGCTTTACAAAAACCACAGAAAAATATAGAAATTTACAAATAACATATCTCAGTAAAAACGGATTTGTTTGCTTACTGAACCGTTCGGGAATCAGGTAAAAATCCAAATGATAGAAACTGTTTTCACTCAGTGGAATGGCACATGTATGTCCATGGGGTCGAGATGATTTGATGTATGAGTTCAAAGTTATTAGGTTGTGGAATACATAGTCTCAATGTTCGGATGGGTCGACAGGAATTTGTCTAAGCTGGATTTGAATATGTCCAAGTTGGGTGCATGTGCAACATTCGAGGGTAGGGAGTTCCAAGTGAAACATACACGTACAGAATAAAAATTTCTTCGACAGTTCAGTCGCGAGTCGGGAATTAGTACTGTGTACTCATGACTCCGGCTGGTTCTGCGTGGTAGTCGCGTGAAAAGTTGATTTAGGGGATGGTTGGGGGTATGCAGTATATTGAACATAAGTATCAAATCACCTCTAAGACGGCGGTATCGAAAGTCGAATAGATTGAGACTTGCAATACGATCTTCGTATTGTTTGTGCTTCAAACCGCGTACGAGCTTGGTAGTCCGATGATATATTCTCTGCAAGAGGCTCATGTCCTTCTGTAGCCAGGGTGACCAAGCCTGAACCGCATACTCCATGGTTGGCCTCAAGTACGTATTAATTATTTGATGAACGGTTTGCTTAGTGAAACTCCCGAACACGCGTTTTAGCAGTAGCAGTACTCGCGACGTCTTTTCATATACAGCTGTGGCGTTATGCGACGGTTTCAATGTGCTGCTCACCCACACACCCAAGTCCTTCTCCTTGTCAGTGCTTTCAAGAATATGGGAACCAAGGGTGTAAGAGAACTCAAAATATCTTCCAACAGTCAATACCTTGCATTTGCTGAAATTGAAAGGTAGTTCATTTCTAACTGACCAGTTCTGTAAGGCATCAAGGTCCAGCTGAAGCTGTCTGCAATCTTCAGTTGTGCGTACTTGCGTCCACAGCTTGATGTCATCCGCAAATAACAAGATTTTGCTGCGAACAAGTTTTGGTAAGTCGTTAACATAGATCAGGAACAGAATTGGTCCAAGCACTGATCCCTGCGGCACCCCACTCGTTACTGCAATGGGTCGTGATAAAGCACCGTCAACCCTTACTCGAATGACACGGTCGCGGAGATAATCCTCAAACCAGGCTAGTAATGAACCCTTGATGCCACATTGCTCCATTTTTGTAGTAACAGACTGTGGTTGACACGATCGAATGCTTTGGACATATCAAGATAACACGCGTGTATGGTGAGACCTTTGTCTACAGCTTGTGTCCAGTCATCGAGGGAGAGCAGAAGGTTTGAAAGGCAAGAGTGTCTTTTTTCTGAAGCCGTGTTGTTCAACTGCGAGCAAGCAATTGTCTTCCAGATGTTTTGTGACGCTGTTTGCAACGAGGCGCTCCATTACTTTAGATATCACCGGTAGTAGTGTTACTGGTCTATAGTTGGATACTTCGGAACGGTTTCCTCCTTTGTAGATTGGGGTAATGATGCCATTCTTCCAATCACATGGAACGAAACTTTGGGTTAAAGAGAGATTAAACAAGTAGGTCAGGGTCGTACACAAAGTAGAAGCACAGTTTTTGAGGATCAGCGGGGTAATTTCGTCAGCTCCGGGAGATTTTTTCGTGTTGAGATTTAGCAATGTTCGGAGGACACTGTCCGGGGTAATAGTTAGTTCTTGTAAAACATTTTCAGGTAAGGTGACGGGAGTTAAGGGGCAGGTAACGGTGTTTCGTGGGCTGAAGACAGTGGAGAAGAAATGGGCTAGAACTTCGGCAGATTCCGATGCTGTGGTTGTTGTTCCATCACGCGTCTTTAAAGCAGCAACCCCTGGTTTCACCCTAGACCGGTTATTTATGATCTGATAGAGAATTTTTGGGTTTGATTCCATTTTGTCGAGTAAATGTTTTTGATAAATCAATTTGTCGTCAACAACAAGTTTGTTTACCTTATTTCTCAGCAAACGGAATGTTTCCCAACTTTCAGCAGTGCTATCAAGTCGGTGAGCCCGCCATGCAGCATTTCGCATAGTCAACCATTTCCGTGTTCGGCTTCTCAGTTTAAACGTGTATCCCCTTTTCCGCACCTTCGGAACAAGATGAGAGTGCACTTCAACTGCAAATTTAATTTCGTTTGCCATCCATTGCCACTGACCTTGTACGCTGTCGGACTCGAGACCAGGGTCTGTGACATTTTTCAGAGTAGTATTAAGTTGTGAAAAGTCAATTTTCCTAATCAACTTGCTGGTGTCACTTGTTCTGATTGCCTGACAAATATAATCAAACGTGATGACTAAGTGGTCACTGAGTCCCATAGGAGCTTCATAAGCGAGACTTTCAATCACGTACTCTTCGTTTGTCAGTATCAAGTCCAAGATAGACGGCGTATCACTACCCCGAAATTGGGTATTGTCAAAAATATGGTTGTAAAGTGGAATGTCCTCCAGCAACTGTTGAAATAAAGCATTCAAGGAGTTTTCTGGATAGACTGAATTTCCCTTATAGTTCGACAAATTGAAATCTCCGATCAGAAGAAGTCTGCCGCCGTATCTGGTAGCCGCTAAGCGTATGTTTGCAATTAATGCTGAATTGTAGGCTTCATCGGCGGAGGGCGAGCGGTAAATCACGCCCACTGTACATTTTTTTTTCTGCTGTTACATTCAGGGAACACCACAGTGTGTCTTGTAGTTGTAAGTCTTCATCAGTGATCTCTTGGCATGACAAACTCTGAACGTGATATAGAGCAACACCGCCTCCTTGAGCCAGGCGATCGCGACGAAGTAGAGACATACCCTCAATGACTACTTCGTTGTCTGTTAAAGTTGGATGGAACCATGTCTCAGTTACGGCAATCACGTCTGGTGACTGTGTGGTAGTTAGTTCAGTCAATTCGTGTAATTTATTTGTCAAGTGATTCTGAACTTGATTACTACAACGATATTTCCAAATCATTTGAGGCAGTAGATCATGATTGGACAAAGAAACTAGATGCAAGTGATTCTGAACATGATTTCTACAACGATATTTCCAAATCATTTGAGGCAGTAGATCATGATTGGACAAAGAAACTAGATGCAGGTTATTCTGAACTTGATTACTACAACGATATTTCCATATCATTTGAGGGAGTAGATTATGATTGGACAAAAATACTAGATGCAGGTGATACTGAACATGATTTCTACAAC
>JACCGJ010019697.1:0-31672 GCA_013407085.1 Atriophallophorus winterbourni | reverse complement strand
GTGCGACGCAACATTATTAGGCGTGACAGACACTGGCGGTGATACACAGCCTTACCAACCTATAGAAATTGGTCTTGCTATAAGGCTCCGAGGAACAACACAATGAAGCTACAACGGAAGCGTAAGCGATGCTATGAAACTTAGCTGGCGAAATCTGCTAAGAAGTACCCTAAGAAGTATTAAAGTTATGTTCAGTCTAAGGGTAAGACAAGAGAGCACATAGGTACCCTAATATTAGACATTGGCCAGAAAGCCCATTCTGACCCCGAAAAGGCAGCAGCTTCGTTGGATTATTTTCGAATCGTACATAAAATGGATGGCGGGGATGCGATTCACTCCGTCCCAACTATTAATACGGGAATGAGTGCCTCACTAAGCGAAGTAGTTTTTTGCACGGATGATGTCGCACGTGTCCTAAAGAATCTAGACGGAAATTAATCCACCGGACCTGAAGATGGGCATCCTAAAATTGTAAAAGAAATATTTAAGGTACTAGCAGAGCCTCTATGTGAGTTATATAACGAATCGTTTTGCAAAGGCATCCTACCAGATGACTGGAAGAAAGCCATTGAAGTACCCATTCCAAAGGGACGTTGCGCAAACATAGTTAAGAATTTCAAACCGATAAGCTTGACTTGTTTAATATGTAAAACCTTGGAGAGACTTATCAGGGATCGGTTGTGCAGCCACCTCGTGCACAAAACGCGCGCAATTTGAAATCAACGTGAAATTATGCTCTCCTGATTTTTTTTTCATTCGTAACAAATTTTCTAGATCATGGTTGCTCGTAGATCAAAAGTTACTGAGAGTAGTCTTGGGAATTCTCCACTGCAACAAAATGCACGTAGAAAAGCTCCTGTACCCCAAAAGCCGTCTGAAGCTACAGTCAATTGTGGTAAAGCCGGTTGTTCCACCCCTGTTCTTGAAGGGATAGAATGTAGCATCTTCTTTTCCTGGTTTCATCCTGGTTGTTCGAGTTTGACGTCCGCTCTTTTTAATGAACACAAACAAAACGCAAGTAAGCTTTGGCTCTGTGCAGCTTGCTCGATAACCCCAACTGTCCGTTGTCTGCTATCGTTGTTAGATCAACAGTCTAAGAAAATCGCATCTCTTGAAAGTAAACTGCACCGGTTTGAAAACAGCCATGTTTCTCTGTGTACTCGTCAACAGTCCGAGTTGAAAAGGGTTGCTGTTCCTTCTGTTCCGAAAGCGAAGCACACATTTGGGTCGTTGGTTGCTGGAATCTCATCTGTATCTGAAACACCGATGACTGTTCTTCCTTCTTCGAATGAAGCCACAAAAGTAGTCTTTTCAACTCAGAAGCCTGCTTCATCGAACCCGGTGTTAACAGTTATTTGCACGAACGTATCGGAAGTTGACTCACCTTGCTTCAAGACCCGTTTAGCAGAAGATTCTCAACAATGGAAACACATCTGTGACCTGATTAATGTCACTGCGAATCCCATAAGTATGACCCATCTCTCGCGATCTCCCAAGTCCCCCCATTTTTGTGAGCCAAGGCTATTGCGTGTCACTCTGAAGTCACTGGAGGACACTAAATCGGTATTATTATCTGCTCACCTACTGAATACCGCCGTATCATCCATTCGTATATATCCAGATGTACCTTGGACAGAACGGCAAGCACGGAGGAGCCCAAATCACGATTGAAAGTTGGAATCCGATAAACGCAGCATATTTATTCACGGCATTCCTGAGCTCAGAGATGTAGATGACAAGAAAAACTGCATCCACGACTGCGAGCAGTGGCGCTTCATTCAACAGAAAATCAATCTCTCAGACACTGTTACTGTGTTGCTAAAACGCTTACCGCAATCCAAAAATTATCACGGCTCTGGTCCGCGTATAGTTAAGGTTACATTCCAATCTGAAAAAATGGTTCCTATTGCTTTGATCTCCTGGTATCTAAACCGCCGAAGCGCACCATCGGAAATTCGTATTCGCGCTGCTTTGGATAAACTACGTGACAAAAGTCTGGTACTGCTCGACAAAACTCAAAATCCATTTGTTATTCGTTCGAGGGGCACCACTAATTCTGCTCATACTACCTCACTCGCGACAAAAGACGTGGCTCACGTAACATTCTCTCTGCCTCCCCAATCTACATCACTCGATAGTGCAGCAAAAGATATAGAACAAAACGTGCTACAGCCGATCCTGTAAGGATTGTTTCAATGAAGAACCGATTTGAAAACGAAACTAACAATCCGCACCGCGAAAACCTTTCTGGTTCTTGCACTGATGCTCAAGGTTTCCTTAATATCAACATCAATAAAGGTGCTGCTAACCTCTGGTGCGAGGGCTTAAACTGTCTCTACATCAACGCGCAGGGCCTATTGAGCAAACTTGCAGAACTCCGCTTGCGACATGCATCGTGTAAATTCGATATCATAGCTGTGTCGGAAACGTGGTTAAGTTCTTCTATTACTGATGCCGAGATTTCACTCCCGAATATGCTCATTTTCAGGAATGATCGTCCAACTAGAGGCGGCGGCGTCCTTTAATACTATAACTCGCGTCTTTCCTGTGAGATTATATCGCATCAGCAACTTAACGTCGTGGATTCACTTTGGTGTCGCGTGCAATTTAAAAATTAGGACTGTGCCCTCGTTGCCGTAATATATCGTCCTCCGAATACTCAACATTCAATGGATGGTGTCCCTATGGCTTCCATTCGCTTCGCCCTATCACTACCGCACACTCATGCCTTGCTGCTGGGAGATTTCAACTCTCCCGAGCTTTTCAGCGAACCTATCCCAAATACGTTTGCCGCGGATTTGGATGATCTTATCAGCAGCCATCCTTTGTACAATCATGTGAAGGTTGCTACACGTTTCCGAAGTAGCGACTGTCCATCTTTGCTCGATCTGGTGCTGACTAACGAAGAGCTGATGGTAGAAGAAATACATTATGAACCACCCCTAGGGAAAAGTGACCACGTCGTCCTGACATTCTTTTTCGTTTCTCACGCTGAATTCCTCGACGAAGAGGTAACTCTTGTCCGAATCGTCACAAACTACAAGGCTTTTCAAGAAATCATTGCGGCTAACAATTTTGACTTTCTGCTAAATGACGATCCTGAGCTTGCCTGGTCCAGATTTGTCTTTCAGTGGCACCTTCTATTGCAAACATCATCGACTTCGGCCGAACACAAAAGACGTATCCTGCAGACGTTCATTCGTAGTAGAACTCGCAAGTGGATTAAGTGCAGAAACACTGCATGGCATGTGTTCCGATCGGAAGAGTGTGTGCAAAATTGTAAAATTTATCGTCAATTACGCAACCACTGCACGTCTCTAGTGCGTCAAGACAGGCTGGACTACCAGGACAAGTTGACGGCACGATTTTTAGACAACAGAAAACTACTTTACCGTCTTATAAACGATAAACGAAAGGTGAAAACTGGTATCCCGCCTCTGAAAATTGAAGGTGGTTCTACGTCGACTTCTTTAGAGGCCGCGAACACGCTAAAGGATCACTACATGCCGGTTTTCCAGAATTGTTCACCATCCTCATTAAATATCATCACAACACCACCTAGACTCTCCACCGTCATATTCTCCGCTGAGAGCATACACAAAAAGATTATGCGGCTCCGGGACAACTCATCTCCGGGAATAGACCGGATAACGCCGAAAGCATTGCGTGCGGTCGCCGCACATATTTGTGAGCCACTTGCTGTCTACTTTCGGCGCTTGTTCGATACCTCGCGTGTTCCCGAATTTTGGAAACTGTGTATTATTACCCCAATCTATAAAGGAGGAAACCGCAGCGACCCCGCGAATTACCGTCCAGTCACCTTGCTCCCCGTGCTTTCTTAAGTCATGGAATCGATCGTGTCCGACGAGTTGATGACTTTTATGGAGAACGAAAACGCTGTCGCTGTCAAACAACATGGGTTTCGTCGCGGACACTCCTGTACGACAAACTTGCTTTTGGTTTGGGACAGCTGGACCAAAGCTGTCAACGCAGGCTACGGTGTTGATGCAATTTACCTGGATTTCTCCAAAGCTTTTTGTTATGTCTGTGCTGCACTACTGTTGGCCCAGCCCGTGTGGTCAGAAAGAACGCAACCGTCACTCAATTCGTCTATTCACCGAATGCAAAGTGTATAACAATTGATAGCGTAAACCACGCTATTTTACTACAAAAGCTTGCTCTTCTTGGAATCGGTAACCCACTTTTGTCTTGGATAGCCGAATTTCTCCGCGCCAGAACACTCCACGTTCGCGTCAGACAATCACTTTCTGATTGTTTTTCAATAAAATGTGGTTTACCCCAAGGTTCTGTACTCGGCCCGCGCTTGTTCTTGATGTTCATCAACGACATTGGTGCATGTGTGAACTCACCGTTTTTAATGTTCGCAGATGACCTCAAACTCTGGCGAATCCTCTCTTCCCCAAATGACTGTGACGAATTGCAGATGGACCTCAACTCACTTAATAGTTGGGCAATTATGAAACCAGCTACCTTTCAATCCACGAAAATGCCGATCTCTCCGCATTCGCCACCCCGGTGAACCTAGGTATCAACTAGGGGGCACCGAAATTTCGGTAAGTATGCAAGAGAAAGACCTTGGTATACTGGTTCAAAGTGACCTCGGGTGCTCTGCTCACTGTTCATACGCTTCCTTAGTCGCGAATCGAAACGTAGGCCTTCTAAAACGAGTCTTTGGTTCTTTCGACCGCAGCCTTTCCCCTTCACTTCTTCACGCGTACGTCAGACCTCACCTAGAATACGCCGTGTCCGTCTGGTCCCAGTGGTTAAAGCGCGATATTCACGTCCTGGAACAAGCTCAACGGAGATTCACCAAAATCGTCAAAGGGCTTAGTTCGATTAACCATGAAGATCGCCTGAAGGCACCTAATTTGTTCCCCATGAGTTACCGCCGCATCCGAGGGGATCTGATTTTGGTTTTCCTGATTCTCAAGAATGCCAAACACTCGTGCTTCAGACTGCTTTCGATGGCCCCTAGTTCCGGAACCCGGGGACATGTCTTAAAGCTTGCCCATCTACGGAGTCGGTTAAACTGCCGAAAGTTCTTTTTCACAGTTCGCACTCCTTCTGCCTGAAATGATCTACCGTCTTTTATTGTAACCTCTCCCTCCCTTGCTATTTTTAAAGAACCCCTTGACTCTTACCTATATCATTCTCAGAAAATTTGAATTTAACTTCGCACATTTCTTTTTGTTCCCGATGCTGCACCTATTTTCTCTTTTCCAGACCTACATACGAATTGACGCCAATACATCCTCCCCTGTATTGACTACCCTGTGTTTCCTCTGACCCCACCATTTACGGAACTTTGGTAACCAAAACCCAATTTTATGGACTCCACCCGACCCCCTGTGCTGACTATCCTGTGGTTCTATTTTAAGCTCATAGATTTTTGTACCAAAATATACTATTGACTATTGACTATTGAATTCATCATTGAGCACGGTTCAACATGGCTTTTTTATAGGAAGGTCGTGTCTCTCAAATCTTTTATGCTTTTTGATCGAGTTTCTAACACACTGGATGGAGGCGGACGGGTAGAGGTCTTTTACTTAGACTTTAGTAAGGCGTTCGACTCGGTTAGTCACAGGTTCCTAGGGATAATGCTCGCGGCCAAAGGCATATCTGGTAAGCTTCACGACTGGATAACCAGTTTTCTTCGTGATAGATCCTTCCAGGTTCGTGTAGGCGATACTACCTCTGAATTCGCAACAGTTACCAGTGGGGTCCCACAAGGTTCAGTATTAGGCCCAACACTCTTTCTGATCTTCATCGATGATCTGGCATCGCAGTTGTCATGTCCATGCTACATGTTTGCTGATGATGTCAAATTCACCGGATATAGTGATCACGGTGATTTGTTGAGAGATATTGAAAAGGTCAATAAATGGTCGCAGCATCGGGATCTTCCTCTGAACTATAGTAAATGTCATCTGTTGTCTGCAGGAGTCGACAGAATTACAGTAACTGCGAATAACGGTAGGATCGACTTTCAATCTATTCAGAGGATTGAGGATTTGGGTATAGTCGTATCAGCGGACTTCAAATGGGCTGCACAGTGTGCCACCGCTGCACAACGAGCTAGAGGAGAACTCTTAAGGCTTAAATCCGTTCTGATATGTAAAACGCCGGAAGTGTTTATCTCTTTATATACGGTGATTGTCAGGCCGCATTTAGAATACTGCGTGCAAGTCTGGAGCCCCTTCTTTCAAAAGGACATATTACTACTAGAAAGAGTCCAACGACTGGCTACCAAAATGGTTGAAGGTGTGTTTGGGAAACCTTACGAAGAACGTCTTATTTCTTTAGGTCTCTTCTCCCTTCGGCGTCGGCGTCTACGGGGTGACCTCATAGAAACTTTCAAAATCCTGGAAGGTTCAGGCGACGAGGGCTGTCAAATCCTGTTCTCTCGAGCGATCAACCCCTTAACTAGAGGACATACATTGAAGCTCGCGAAAAACCACAGCCGTCTGAATCTTAGGCCACACTTTTTCAGTGATAGAGTGGTAAGCTTCTGGAACAAGCTGCCTGAGGAACTAATAGCTTGCACATCAATAGGTGCATTTAAAAGGGGTTTAGTCATGTGCCAACTGAAATGAACTAATCCCTTGGCGTCGCGATCGTCGAGGATATCCAAATCACAATAAGAGAAAACGCTTTGGCAGTAGTGGTTGCTTTTCTACAGCTTCCCACCGAAAGAAATTCTGAACGCTCGATTGGCTCGTTAGCCACATACTGTCCTGTACAACTTTGTTGCATTTGCCACGCTCAGATACAAACTTATACGAATTTTCACCGTATCACAGTTGTACTGTAAAATAGAAATTCTATTTCACTTATTCTCGAAAGTTTGAACACACGATTCATTATTGCTCCTCTTACTGATAAATTACTTCCGTAATAAAGTCAGTATTCTGTTTTAATCTTGCATAACCGTGTTTTAGCATTTAGCATTTAGCATGAGATGCTTGACGGGTTGTTTCAATCAGCCCCAAACATACTCATTCTAGGTGATTTTAATCTCCCATATATAGACTGGTCAGCTCCCTCAGGGGTACTCACTGAGCAATCCGCATCTTTTCTCGATTGGATCCACTATCATGGATTACATCAGCACGTAAACAAACCCACTAGGTTCCGCGATGGATGCACTCCATCCACTCTAGACTTGATGCTGTCGTCTCAGCTAGAAGCTGTCAAGAATGTCAAGTTCCTACGCCCTCTTGGCAAAAGCGACCACGTAATGTTAGGCTTCGAAGCGCTGTTGCGTTTTCACAAACCTCTTGCGCGCCCTAGACGTAATTTTAAGCGTGTTGACTGGGGCCTACTTTTACAGTCATCAAAATCTTACCTTCTGTTCTCGAGTGATTCTAGTGTAACTGAAAACTGGGACAGAATTTGAAAATTTCTTAACGGGCTACAAAACCTGCATGCTCCACTGCAATGCGTGAATAAGCACCAGCGGCCACCCTGGTGGTCTCCCAGTGTTCGTCGTTCTATTCGTAAACGTGATCGCTTATGGAGGCAATATAGGCTATCGCTCACCTCTGGCTCGTGGGTCCGTTACAGAACCGCCCGAAATGCTTGTGTCAAAATGCAGCGTGTGCTCAAACAGAAGTTTGAGTTATCCTTAGCCAGGGATGCTAAATCCAACCCAAAAAGGTTTTACAGTTACGCGCAATCTAAAGGAAAAACTAGGGTAAACATCGGTGACTTAAAACTGGAGGATGGACAAGTAGCTACTAGTGACCTAGCTAAGGCGACAGCCTTCTCAAAGTTTTTCAGTAGCGTTCAGCGAAGGGATAATTCTTTACTCACACCGCCTGAGTTGCTTAACTTTCCATCTGGTGTCCCTGTACTCGATGATTTGTCTTTTAATGAGGCGGAGGTGTATGGAGCTCTTATTCATGTTCCTGCTAACAAGGCTGAGGGTTCGGATCACATCCACTCAATTATGTTGAGAAATCTCGCTCCAGTGCTTGCAGAACCACTATGTGAGCTCTTTAATTCATGTTTGCACTCGGCGATGGTTCCTCGTGAGTGAAAAGAATCCATAGTAGTACCAATACATAAAGGTGGTTGCTGGTCAATTCTTGGTAACTATAGACCAGTCAGCCCGACCAGCATCGTCTCGAAAGTATTGGGAGACTTATACGCGACAAAATCTGCCAGCATCTCTGCCAGCATTCTCTACTTAGTGTAGCTCAACATGGATTCCTGAAAGGGAGGTCTTGTCTGACTAACCTCTTGAGTTTCCTCAATATTGCTACGAAAAGGTTGGATGAAGGGAAGCCGGTCGAAGCGCTCTACCTGGATTTTAGCAAGGCTTTCGATTCCGTCAGCCACAGATTTTTAGAAACTAAGCTGGCAGCAAAAGGCATACGGGGTAGTTTACTTGCTTGGATAAAATCATTCCTGACAGGTAGGACCTTTAGAGTACGAGTAGGATCTACGTTGTCGATCAAAACAGAGGTGATAAGTGGGGTGTCTCAGGTGTCTGTGCTAGGTCCGCTGCTCTTTCTGATGTTTATCGATGACTTGTCGTCTATCTTGGAGTGCTCGTGCTTCATTTTTGCGGATGACGTGAAGTTCATTGGTTCAACGAATGAAGATACTCTGTTGCACGACCTCGAGCGGGTCATTGACTGGTCTATACTTTGGGACCTCCCACTGAACCTCAATAAGTGCCAACTCTTGTCTGCTCTGGTCGACAAGATCACAGTCCAGGTGTCAGGTACTCCTATTAGCGTTGATGCCACACAGCGGGTTAAGGACTTGGGTGTTCTAGTTAGAGCTGACTTCAAATGGGAGGACCAATGCGCTGTTGCAGCGCAACGTGCACGCAATGTGCTCTTTCGGTTGAAGTCGGTGCTTTCCAGCAGAAGTCCCGACGTGTTCCTGCCACTTCACAAGGCGTTAGTCAGGCCGCATTTGGAATATTGTGTCCAGGCGTGGTGTCCTCACTACCAGAAGGATATCATTCGACTTGAAAGCGTCCAGCGACTAGCAACACGCATGATTGAGGGTCAGCGTGGGAAAAGTTATGCTGATCGCCTTTGGGCTCTGGGTCTTTTCTCTCTTAAGCGTCGTCGTTTGAGAGGTGATTTGATTGAAACCTTTAAGATCTTAAAGGGCTTAAGCGGCGTTAATCCAGATGACATCTTTACCTTAAGTCCTAAGCTGGGCACTCGCGGACACGCACTCAAGCTCGCTAAGGAACGATGTCGACTAGATTCTAGGAAAAACTTTTCAGCTTCAGGGTGGTCAACTTCTGGAACAAGCTCCCTGAAGAACTTATCTCCTGTATTTCCGTCTCAACTTTCAAGCAGGGTTTAGACCGTGACTGGGGTAATTTATTTTCTGATTACATCCCATGATTACCATGCTTAGGTTGTACTCCATTTTGCTCTGTTTTCACTGTAGCAATTTTAGAGCATCTTCTTATTCTTGATTCTCCATCAGCTGACCTCTCACCGTGCTGGTGAGGAGAAACTGCCTTGTCTTTTTTCCAGCATCGATTATCGCGCGTTGCTGTCCTACTACTATCCTACTACTACAGCGCATGGAACCGCGATCATCAGAGATTGCAAACGAAAAAGAAAGAAAATTACCTTTTGGCAGTGCGTCAATTATAGCGCGGTGCTCCTCCAACTACATTCTCCTAGTCCTACGACCATCAGAGGTTCCACACGGAGAAAAAGGATTGACCCTTTGGCAGTGGTGGGCGCTTCTCCGCAGCTTTCCACCGAAAGAAATTCTGGACGCTCGATTGGCTTGTCAGCCACTTACTGTCCTGCGCCTACTGAACTGTACTAAACTTAACTTTGGCGGTACTTTCAAATTTGACGTGCTCTCTATTACGCTCTCTGAAATTATTTTCTGGCTCATTATTCCATTATTGATTATACAATGATTAATGCTAGTTGCGTGAAGAATTCATGTCACCGAAAGGTAGCTAAGGGTATTGAGTGCCATACTTGCAAGAGATGGGCTCATCCGAAATGTTCGGGAATACATCCCGAGCATTATAAGGTGTATGTAGCGCATCGTTGGCTTCAATGGATGTGCAGCGAGTGCCAATGGGCCGCGAAAAAGGCATTCTCAGAAAAACCCAAAATCGCTTCTCCCGGGCAACCTGTCACTCCAAAACAGCCTAACCGTAAAAAATCTTATGCTGAAGTTGTGAGGGAGAGCACAACGAGGACCAACAATTCGAATCTTACGGGGACTAAATCTTCTCGTCCGAAAAAGCCACGCGATAGCACCAAAGAAGCTATTCCGTCTGTGAAGGCTGATTCGATTGTTATTACGAGAACAAATTCTCGTTCCAAAAAGCCTAGAAACAGCAATATAGTGGATAGGGCGTCGACTCAAGCTGTAGCTGCTACTATCACGGCAGAGGGATCGCCTTCGAAGCATCGTAAAGGTCGAAGTAAGGCTAAATCGAAAAAGATTTTGAATACCAGGGGGCTTCCTTCCTCCCATTCAAACCTACTTGCTGATGTCGTTTCTAGCCTCGAGAAAGTCTCCAGGGACATTGAAATGATTAAATCAGCGCGTCTAGGGATTCAAAACAAATCTCGTAATGTCCTGGTGCTGAATTAGGATGAACCCTACATACGCGAGGCTAAAGCAAACTGAGGCGTGATTTCAAATGTGTAGATTGGGATCTTGTAACAGAAGAAGCTAAAACGATCCTGTCGCAATACACAGGTGAAGATGTGGCTGCTAATTAGCAGCTTCTCCATTGCTGTCTCTCGAGCTTGCAAGATAAATTGCTCCGTTGGTTCCTGTCAAGCAGCGCAACAAGCCAATGTGGTTCACACCTGCGATGCGTCGGGTGATTAAATTCAGGGATCGTGCCTGGAAAAGCTATAAGACTTCACAGACACAACGGTCCTGGATGCAGTATAAGACAGTGAGGAATAAGGCTGTAGCTATGCAACGCACAGCGAAACGTGAATTTGAAACACGGTTGGCACGCAATATCAAGCAGTGCCCAAAGCGTTACTATAGCTATGCCCAATCTAAAGGCAAAACGCGCGAGTGGATCGGTAACCTGCAACAGGATAACGGACCCCATATAGTTTCAGATGTCAAAAAGGCTTTAGCGTTTCTCAAACACTTTCAGTCAGTCCAGAGAACTGACCGCCAAATAGACCCGCCTATCACACCAGTCTCTGTAAAATCGGATGGCATTGCTGCACTCGAGGTACTATATTTCACTAATGAGGAGATTAGAATTCAGCTTGCAGCAACTAACCCACATAAGTCTGCAGGCCCAGACGGTATTCACCCTCAGTTTATTAGAAACTTGGCGCCCGTACTAGCTGAGAGCGTGGGTCGTCTTTTTAACGCATCGCTGGTGCATGGAGTTATTCCGAGTGATTGGAAGCTAGCCGATGTTATCCCGATACACAAAAGCGGCAGTCGTTCATCTGTCTGTAACTATAGACCGGTAAGCCTTACTGTCATTCTGTGTAAGATCTTAGAGAGGCTGATCAGAGATCGGATCTGCAGGCACTTAGTTGAGTTTAAGTTGCTGGACTCTGCTCAACATGGCTTCCTTAAAGGAAAGTCGTGCCTAACAAACCTCTTGGGCTTTCTAAACGAGGTCACCAGAAAATTGGATAAGGGCCAACAGGTTGAGGTTTTCTACTTGGACTTCTGCAAGGCTTTCGACTCAGTGAACCATAGACTGCTCGCTACCAAACTAGGCTATATGGGTATCGTTGGTCCTCTAAGGAACTGGATAGTAGGCTTCTTAAGCAACAGGTACTTTCGTGTCAGGGTGGGCAGTACGTACTCACCGAAAGTAAGGGTTACAAGTGGAGTTCCGCAGGGATCTGTACTCGGGCCGCTACTTTTCCTTATCTTCATCGATGACTTGGCAGCGGCGATTAAGTGTCCCTGCTACATTTTTGCGGATGATGTCAAGTTTATTGGATCACCGAACGAACGTGATCTTATTGACGATATTGAAAAGGTTATCAAGTGGTCTGTTATATGGGATCTACCAGTTAACTTCTCAAAAAGCTATCTCTTGTCGAAAGTCGGCAAGAAGCTGGCGGTAGCTGGCCCAGATGGTACACTTGTGATAACTGGGGTGCCGAGAGTACGCGACTTAGGTATAGAGATTTCTGCGGACTTCAAATGGGCTGATCAATGTGCAGCAGCTGCACATCGTGCTAGGAGCGCGCTGTTTTGCCTTCGATCAGTTTTATCCTGCAGGTCCCCGGAGGTTTTCATACCGATATACAAGGCTGTCGTTAGACCTCATCTCGAGTACTGCATTCAAGCTTGGTCACCTTATCTTGAAAAAGATATTGCAAGGCTTGAGGGTGTTCAGCGCCTTGCTACTCGTATGATCGAAGGGCAATCAGGTAGATCTTATGAGCAAAGACTATTAAGTCTAGGGCTCTTTTCACTGAAAAGAAGGCGGCTGCGTGGGGATCTGATAGAAACCTTCAAGATCATGGCCGGTTTCAGTACTGTTCAACCAGGTGAAATGTATGTTCTCGCACCCAATGTGGTACTCGAGGTCACCCTCTGAAACTGGCCAAACAACATGTCAGGTCTAATGCTCGTAAGCACTTCTTCAGTGAAAGAGTAGTAAGCTACTGGAACTGCCTACCTGAAGATGTCGTGAACTCTAACTCTGTAATGTGTTTCAAGAATAGACTTGATGCCGTATGGAGCTCATTATTTCCTGCATTTTGCCCCTAATTGAGTAATGATATTGTATTTACCTGGTCTTTGAAATGCATTAATGTCTCCTCACCTTTGGTGAGGGGAGTTTTTGCTCTACATTCCAGGTAACCATCCTACCAGAAAAAATCTGTGAACCTATTTTGTTTGAAGTGGTGGGCGCTCTTTTTGGCATACCACCGGAAAAAATCTGGACGCTCGATTGGCGACTGTACCACATATCGTCCTGTGCAAACTGAACTGAACTGAACTGAACTGGCGGTACGTTCAACTTTGTTGCATTTGCCAGGCTCAGTTACAAACTTTTACGAATTTTCACCGTATCACAGTTGTACTGTAAAAAAGGAAACTCTATTTTACTTATTTTCTAAAGTTTAAACACACAATTCATTCTTGCACCTCTTGCTGATTAATTACTTCCGTAATAGACTCAGTATTCTGTTTTAATCTTGCATAACTGTGTTTTAGCTATTTTCAACTATGAATAAAACTGTTTGTATTAGCGCGGAATGTGGCAAACAAGTAGCCAAAGGTATTGAGTGCAATGCTTGCAAGCGTTGGGCTCACCCTGGCTGCTCAGCTATACATAAATCCCACTATGGGCTTTATGCGAAATTCCGCTGGCTTCCGTGGTATTGCAGTGATTGTCACAAGGCTGCCACTGAAGCTACATTTGTGTACCACCAACGGCGATCCAGTTTGACGCTAGCTAGTGCGTCTGAATCCGTGTCCGAACGAACTTATGCATCAGTCGCGCGGTCCAATTTAGTCCCTGGGCGGGCTTCGGCGGGTAACAAGGCCAAACATTCGAGCCAGTTATCCCGCCCTCCTGTGCCATTCACCACTGTCAAGGCAAAAAATAAACCTAAGCCTTCTAAAGAACGGGTGTCCAAGGGCTCTAAACCACCGCTAACTGACGCTTACGTCACACTGGTGAAACAATCACCTACTAGTCTTGAACTACCTTCACGAATGGTGTCCAATTCAGCAGGCACCCCAAGAAGGCAGGCAAAGACTATTAATTCCGGTAAAAATGGAAAGCAACATACAAATGTTGTCGGTTCCAATGCCATAGATCAAATTAATCTGGAGCTAAACAGTCTTCGGAAAAAAATGAATCATTACATGGCCCATCTTTGGCTCGTAAAAATAGAACTCGTAATGTTCTAGTTTTCAATCGTACCGAGCCCTTCATCAAGGAATCCAAATCTCTACGAGATTTGGACCGCAGGTGTATCCACAATCTCTTTCGCATGGTTGGGATGAAGCCTTCTACTCTCACGGTGCGAGTTCATCGTGTGGGTAGATAGAAGATGGACAACCGGCCTCGACCGATCCTAGTCGAGTTCAAATTCCAGGTGGATCGCGATGTGTTTTTGTCTAAGGCGTAACACATAACTAACGCCACTTTAGAAAAACTCCAAGTGAAGCCTGATAACCCTCCTTTTGATAGGAGGCAGTTCACTGTAGCTCCGACTGGGATTAACTTAGCTGTAGGGTTATCCGCTCCCCTTCAGCCTGATGCGAAGCCGATCGCTACTGCATCAACAACGATCGTACCGGTGCGTGCATCACCTATGATCTTGCTATCAGGTGCGCACGACGATCGGCTTAATTTGAATGAAAAAGGAAGCCAGTCAAGCCTTTCTAGTGGCAGCTCCCATGTTATTAATAAGGGCTGAATAGTCAGGCAACGTTCCATTAGCTTGAATGGCGTAGGAAGTCCGTCAAGACTTTCTAGTGGCAGCTCCCATGTTATAAATGAGGACTTAATAGTTAGGCTACGTTCCATTACCGTCGTGCAAGATGCACGCGATATTGCTTCTACTGCATCAGGCAGTACGCCAAAAAACGTGCATCTTCCCCGGGTGCTTCAACCGAGGGCAAAGCACGACTCAGCTTGGAAGCGCGCATATCCAGTGCCACTGTGTTGTACGCTAATGTGTGCAGCATAAGAAATAAGTGGTCTGAACTTTCTCTTCATGTAGCCGAGCTACACCCGAAGGTTATAGCGCTGTCTGAAACCTGGCTGTCTGCGGTTGATGTTGTGCCAGCTAGCATCAGCGAACAGTATCTTATCATCAGATGCGATAGACCTGGCGATAGAAAAGGCGGAGGCGTGGCACTTTTCCTTGAATATGGTCTACACAATACGGGTCCAGGGTTATCACTCGCTATTGAAAATGTCCAAGTTGTTACTAGTGTCCTGACTTGCCACAATTCAGCACTGGCGATTGCTTGTGTTTACGTCACGCCCTGTGCAACCCTGCGAGAAATTAGTCAACTGCTTGAGATGCTTGACGGATTGTTTCAATCAGCCCCAAGCGTACTCATTCTAGGTGATTTTAATCTCCCATATATAGACTGGTCAGCTCCCTCAGGGGTACTCACTGAGCAATCCGCATCTTTTCTCGATTGGATCCACTATCATGGATTACATCAGCACGTAAACAAACCCACTAGGTTCCGCGATGGATGCACTCCATCCACTCTAGACTTGATGCTGTCGTCTCAGCTAGAAGCTGTCAAGAATGTCAAGTTCCTACGCCCTCTTGGCAAAAGCGACCACGTAATGTTAGGCTTCGAAGCGCTGTTGCGTTTTCACAAACCTCTTGCGCGCCCTAGACGTAATTTTAAGCGTGTTGACTGGGGCCTACTTTTACAGTCATCAAAATCTTACCTTCTGTTCTCGAGTGATTCTAGTGTAACTGAAAACTGGGACAGAATTTGCAAATTTCTTAACGGGCTACAAAACCTGCATGCTCCACTGCAATGCGTGAATAAGCACCAGCGGCCACCCTGGTGGTCTCCCAGCGTTCGTCGTTCTATTCGTAAACGTGATCGCTTATGGAGGCAATATAGGCTATCGCTCACCTCTGGTTCGTGGGTCCGTTACAGAACCGCCCGAAATGCTTGTGTCAAAATGCAGCGTGTGCTCAAACAGAAGTTTGAGTTATCCTTAGCCAGGGATGCTAAATCCAACCCAAAAAGGTTTTACAGTTACGCGCAATCTAAAGGAAAAACTAGGGTAAACATCGGTGACTTAAAACTGGAGGATGGACAAGTAGCTACTAGTGACCTAGCTAAGGCGACAGCCTTCTCAAAGTTTTTCAGTAGCGTTCAGCGAAGGGATAATTCTTTACTCACACCGCCTGAGTTGCTTAACTTTCCATCTGGTGTCCCTGCACTAGATGATTTGTCTTTTAATGAGGCGGAGGTGTATGGAGCTCTCATTCATGTTCTTGCTAACAAGGCTGAGGGTTCGGATCACATCCACTCAATTATGTTGAGAAATCTCGCCCCAGTGCTTTCAGAACCACTATGTGAGCTCTTTAATTTATGTTTGCACTCGGCGATGGTTCCTCGTGAGTGGAAAGAATCCATAGTAGTACCAATACATAAAGGTGGTTGCTGGTCAATTCTTGGTAACTATAGACCAGTCAGCCCGACCAGCATCGTCTCGAAAGTATTGGGAGACTTATACGCGACAAAATCTGCCAGCATCTCTGCCAGCATTCTCTACTCAGTGTAGCTCAACATGGATTCCTGAAAGAGAGGTCTTGTCCGACTAACCTCTTGAGTTTCCTCAATATTGCTACGAAAAGGTTGGATGAAGGGAAGCCGGTCGAAGCGCTCTACCAGGATTTTAGCAAGGCTTTCGATTCCGTCAGCCACAGATTTTTAGAAACTAAGCTGGCAGCAAAAGGCATACGGGGTAGTTTACTTGCTTGGATAAAATCATTCCTGACAGGTAGGACCTTTAGAGTACGAGTAGGATCTACGTTGTCGATCAAAACAGAGGTGATAAGTGGGGTGTCTCAGGTGTCTGTGCTAGGTCCGCTGCTCTTTCTGATGTTTATCGATGACTTGTCGCCTATCTTGGAGTGCCCGTGCTTCATTTTTGCGGATGACGTGAAGTTCATTGGTTCAACGAATGAAGATACTCTGTTGCACGACTTCGAGCGGGTCATTGACTGGTCTATACTTTGGGACCTCCCACTGAACCTCAATAAGTGCCAACTCTTGTCTGCTCTGGTCGACAAGATCACAGTCCATGTGTCAGGTACTCCTATTAGCGTTGATGCCACACAGCGGGTTAGGGACTTGGGTGTTCTAGTTAGAGCCGACTTCAAATGACAGGACCAATGCGCTGTTGCAGCGTAACGTGCACGCAATGTGCTCTTTCGGTTGAAGTCAGTGCTTTCCAGCAGAGGTCCCGACGTGTTCCTGCCACTTTACAAAGCGTTTGTCAGGCATTTGGAATATTGTGTCCAGGCGTGGTGTCCTCACTACCAGAAGGATATCATTCAACTTGAAAGCGTCCAGCGACTAGCAACACGCATGATTGAGGTTCAGCGTGGGAAAAGTTATGCTGATCGCCTTTGGGCTCTGGGTCTTTTCTCTCTCAAGCGTCGTCGTTTGAGAGGTGATTTGGTTGAAACCTTTGAGATCTTAAAGGGTTCAAGCGGCGTTAATCCAGATGACATCTTTACCTTAAGTCCTAAGCTGGGCACTCGCGGACACGCACTCAAGCTCGCTAAGGAACGATGTCGACTAGATTCTAGGAAAAACTTTTTCAGCTTCAGGGTGGTCAACTTCTGGAACAAGCTCCCTGAAGAACTTATCTCCTGTATTTCCGTCTCAACTTTCATGCAGGGTTTAGACCGTGACTGGGGTTATTTATTTTCTGATTACATCCAATGATTACCATGCTTAGGTTGTCCTCCATTTTGCTCGCTATTCACTGTAGCAATTTTAGAGCATCTTCCTATTCTTGATTCTCCATCAGCTGACCTCTCACCGTGCTGGTGAGGAGAAACTGCCTTGTCTTTTTTCCAGCATCGATTATTGCGCGTTGCTGTCCTACTACTATCCTACTACTACAGCGCCTGGCACCGCGATCATCAGAGATTGCAAACGAAAAAGAAAGAAAATTACCTTTTGGCAGTGCGTCAATTATAGCGCGGTGCTCCTCCAACTACATTCTCCTAGTCCTACGACCATCAGAGGTTCCACACGGAGAAAATGGATTGACCCTTTGGCAGTGGTGGGCGCTTCTCCGCAGCACTCCACCGGAAGAAATTCTGGACGCTCGATTGGCTTTTCAGCCACATACTGTCCTGAACTGAACTGAGTTAATCAACAGAAAATCGATGAAATGTGAGTGATAACGATAAAAGAACATCGATAAATCAATATGGCATTATCGGTAATCAAGAGGAAACGATTATATCCAAGTTAACAAATTGAGATGAAACAAAATTTAAGACCTTACAAATTACTATACTTTCGAATCAGAAGAAGAAGGTCATTTGTGGCGCAAGAAATATACATTTAGTTCAAGGACAGGTTCTTCCACTGTATATCGGGCAATATTTCTTCTTTTGAATCAAAAGCAAAAGGGATAAAATTCCGTTCAAGCTTCATCACAGCAATAAACATGGATGACTTCTGCTGACAAGGCAAGCCTTGGGAAAAAACGTACCAAGCACGGTAAAGCCCATACTCAACGGAAGCAACATGGAAATGTTGCTGGCTCACTCGAGCTGAATAAAATTATCCAGGAATTAAACGGTTTGCGTAAGCAATTTGAGTCAATGAATGGGAATTCTTATTATTCTTCAAAAACTAGAACCCGAAATGTTCTAGTTTTTAACCGAGCGGAGCCTTTTATTAGGGAATCAAAAAGTCGAAGAGATTTTGATCGCAGATGTATCAGCGATCTTATCCGGATGGTAGGTCTGAAGCCTTCTACTCCCACGGTGCGGTGTAGGGAGATGGAAAACAGCCCTAGGCCAATACTGGTAGAATTCAAATACCAGGCGGATCGGGATGCGTTATTGTCTAGGGCTGAATACATCGCCACAACAACTCTAGACAAGCTTCAGGTTAAGCCAGACAACCCTCCATCTCATATTATACAAAACCCTCCCGCTCCAAATAGGAGAAACCTCGCTTTAAGGACATCTGCTATCCGTAAGCCTGATGCAAACCGTAGCGCTAGTGAATCCGTTACGATCTTACCGAAAAGCTCATCGCTACGAGTCTGGCTGTCCGGATTAGATGACGTTGACGCGCTTATCGAAAATGAAGATGCAAGCCAAGCAAATTTCTCTAGTTGTTGCTCTTCGATAGAGGCGGCCTCAATCCTCAGTCAACGGTCCGTAACATCCATGCAAGAGGTTGTTGAACCAGATACTCCTGCTTTAAGTAGCACGCTAAAAACGTGCACCTCCCTCGGGTGCTTCGACCGAGGGCCAAGCAGGATTAGTTTCAGAAGCACGCAAAACCAGCGCCCCAGTGCTGTACGCTAATGTGTGCAGCATAAGGAATAAGTGGACTGACCTCTCTCTTCGTGTGGCTGAGTTGCACCCCCGGGTTATAGCGCTTTCTGAGACCTGGCTGTCCGCGTATGACGATGTGCCAATAAACATCAGCGAGCAGTATCTCGTCATTAGATGCGATAGACCTGGCGACAGGAGAGGCGGTGGCGTTGCACTCCTCCTAGAGTATGGCTTGCACAATACAGGAACGGGTATATCCCTAACCAGTGAAAACGTCCAAGTTGTTACGAGTATCCTGACTTGCTACAAGCCAGCCCTCGCAATTGCTTGTGTCTACGTCACACCCAGCAGGAGATTACACAGCTGATTGAGACGCTCGACAGGTTGTTTCAATCAGCTCCCAGCGTACTCATCTTATTATTATATTATATTTGCACAATCTGATACAGATATAGTGCCGTTCAACATAAACAATGAGATGTACAAAGCGAGAAGGGGGGTACAAAGCGTTGTCATCGGCATCGTTGAACGTAGGCATGATACTACCTGGTTGCCTACACCGAAGTAGGGATTGCCTACACCGAAGTACTCATCTTAGGTGATTTCAACCTCCCAGACATCAATTGGGCCGTCTCTGTAGGTTTAGTCACCAAGCAATCCGAAATGTTTCTCGAATGGCTCCATGATCATGCGCTGCATTAGCATGTGAGTGATCCTACGAGGTTTCGTAATGGATGTACTCCATCCACTCTCGACCTAGTATTGTCGTCCCAGCCCGAAGCCGTTAGATTTTTAAAATACCTACCACCGCTCGGCAAAAGCGATCACGTAATGATAAGCTTTGAAGCGGTACTGCGGTTTCACAAACCTACTGCTCGCCCTAGACGAAATTTTAGGCTTGTAGACTGGGATTTTCTTCTACAGACTTCAAAATCTTTCTTTCAGTTCTCTAACGATTTTAATGTAAGTGAAAACTGGGATAGAATTTGTAAGTATCTTAAGGAGTTACAAAACAAGCACGCTCCGCTGCAAGTCGTGAAAAAGCATCATAGGCCGCCCTGGTGGACTCCTCGAGTTCGTCGGTCTACCCGTAAACGAGATCGTTTATGGCGGCAATATAAGCTATCTCTCACTTCTGGTTCTTGGGTCCGATACAAAACCGCTCGGAACTCTTGTGTTAAAATACAGCGTTTGCTCAAACAGGAGTTTGAGTTATCCTTAGCTAGGGATGCTAAATCCAATCCCAAAAGATTTTATAGCTACGCTCAATCGAAAGGAAAAACCAGGGAAAACATTGGAGATTTAAATCTGGAGGACGAAAAATTAGCCGATACCGACCTGTCTAAGGCGAGTGCCTTCTCTAGGTTCTTCAGTGGCGTTCAGGGACGTGATAATTCTTTAATTGCTCCGTCTAGCTCGTTTAATCTACTACCTGGCGCTCCTGCACTAGATGAGTTGTCCTTCATGGAATCCGAGGTGTATGAATTTTATTATTATTATATTTGCACAATCTGATACAGATATAGTGCCGTTCAACATAAACAATGAGATGTACAAAGCGAGAAGGGGGGTACAAAGCGTTGTCATCATCGTCATCGTTGAACGTAGGCATGATACTACCCGGTTGCCTACACCGAAGTAGGGGAGATTTCGTTTAGGGGGTCCCACCCCGAGCCTTTACCCACAAGGCAGTGGAGCGAGAGAGGTTCGCACCTATCGGTGGCCGGTGACCGACGAAGCGGTTCATACGCCCTTTTCTGGGAATTTCCAGTTCGGAGCCCGATAACCCCGTTGATAGGTTGGTGACTTCAGTTTTTGCCTGTGCACCATACAATGTCCTTGGATAGGACAAGGGCAGTGACTTTTGGAGCGGCGAGTCACATCCGCCGCGTCGTGATGCCATCATTGGATTTTTGTGGCTTTTTATAGGGAGAACGCTTGCCAGGCGAAAACCCACCACACCCACAGACACCACCGCCGAACCTTTCGCTGAGCTCGGAGAACCGAGCCCACCCAGCTGGCACCACGTGGAGGTATTTCGGCAAGCCAGCGTCAACAATTTGAGGGACAGACGGTATCTACTCGATTATGATAAAGAATCTTGCCCCAGTGCTTACAGAACCCTTATGCAAGCTCGGATTGCACGGATTTGCAATCGTGCAGCATTTCTGTGCTGTGCGGCTAACACCGTGCTAAATTGATTGGCCAACGGTAGTGAGCTGCATGCGAGTACACGCTGGAGTCTCACTACCATTCTATTTCTATTCCCCCTCATATCTGTCTAGGCCTGGGCAACCTGACAGTATCTCAGCCCACGTGCAGTCTCTGACTGTGCGGCACTTTGCCTGGATCAGGCTTGTGCTTTCATACATACATATGCAAGCTCTTCAATTCATGCTTACACATGGGAGTGGTTCCTAGTGAGTGGAAAGAAGCTATAATCGTGCCAATACACAAGGGTGGTTGCAGCTCAACTGTTGGTAACTATAGACCTGTCAGCCTGACTAGCATCGTCTCGAAAGTAATGGAAAAACTGCTGCGTGACAAAATCTGTCAGCATCTTTGCCGGCATTCTCTACTGAGTGTAACTCAGCGTGGATAGATCAGCATGGGTAGATCCTGCCTGACAAACCTTCTTAGTTTTCTCAATACTGCCACTAAAAGGATGGATGAAGGGAAGCCTGTCGAAGCCCTCTGCCTAGACTTCAGCAAGGCTTTTGATTCCGTAAACCACCGCCTTCTAGAGATTAAGCTAGCAGCAAAAGGCATTCAAGGTAGTCTACTTGCTTGGATAAAGGCCTTCCTAACAGTTAGGACATTCCGGGTTAGGGTAGGATCTACGCTGTTGAATGAAACCGATGTGATCAGTGGTGTACCCCAAGGTTCGGTACTTGGTCCTCTTCTATTCCTGATTTTCATCGATGACTTGTCTTCTGCATTGAAGTGCCCATGCTTCATTTTTGCGGATGATGTGAAATTCATCGGATCAACGGACGAAGATACCTTGATGCACGACCTTGAACGGGTCATAAACTGGGCACATCAGTGGGACCTCCCACTGAACCTTAATAAGAGCCAACTCTTGTCAGCACTGGTTGATAAGATTTCAGTTCAGGTGTCGGGCAATTTTTTCACTGTTAGCGCCACACAGTTTGTTAAGGATTTAGGGGTACTAGTTAGGACTGACTTCAAATGGGAGGACCAATGCGCCGCTGCAGCTCAACGTGCTCGCAAAGTTCTCTTTCGGCTGAGATCCGTGTTATCCAGCAGAAGACCCGATGTATTCCTACCCCTTTACAAGGCATTAGTTCGGCCGCATTTAGAATATTGTGTCCAGGCGTGGTGCCCTTACTACAAGAAGGATATCGTTCAACTCGAAAGCGTACAGCGTCTCGCAACTCGCATGATTGAGGGTCAGCGAGGGAAACCTTACGCTGCACGCCTGAAGTCCCTAGAACTTTTTTCACTTACGCGCCGTCGTTTGAGAGGTGACTTAATTGAAACCTTTAAGATCTTGAAGGGGTTAAGTGGCGTTATCATGACCGACTTCTTTGCCTTAAGTCCTGAGCTGGGCACCCGGGGCAATTCACTCAAACTTGCTAAGGAGCGATGTAGACTAGACTCCACGAAAAACTTTTTCAGCTTCAGGGTAGTAAATTTCCAGAACCGGCTTCCAAAAGAACTTATATCCTGCAGTTCTGTCGCGTTTTAAGCAGGGTTTGGACCGCATCTGGGGTAAACTTTTTCCTGAATTCTCCCCCTAATTTTTATGCAAGATTAAGTTGTTCACCATTTTTAGCGTTGTTTGGTAAGTAAGTTAATGCTAACGTTCTGTTTGTTTGATACACAACTCTTCTTTAGCTGACCTCTCACCGTACTAATGAGGAGAAATGTATTCTTATTTTTCCAGCATCATTCATAACGAGGGGCTTCTTAAATACAACCCGGATAATCTCTTGGCGACGTGAGCGTCGAGGATATCCAAAGCACAATAAGAAAAACCGTTTTGGTAGTGGTGGTTGCTTCTGTGCAGCCTTCCACCGAAAGAAATTCTGGACGTTTGATTGGCTCGTTTACCACTTACTGTCCTGTGCAACTGAACTGAACTAGAGGAACACTACAAAATCGCTCCTGGGATCAGGTCCATCCGTCTCAACAAATGCTGATCCAACGCGCTTTTAAATAGCTGTTCTGATGGTAGAGACAGGACCCCATTTGGTAGCGAGTTTCAAGTGTTCACCACCCGCGTAAATAGCTTACTCGCATTACTCAGTTTTAGCCTTCTAGGCATCTGCAACTCAAGATCATGCTCACGAGTCCTCGACTCACCTACTAATCAGAAAAACCGGAGGAACTGGTTTTCATGTTGGCCGAGAAGAATACGGCGTGTCAGGGGCAGGTCAAACCTTTCCATTCGAAGTTCTTGGGGTAAAGTTTCAGTAAGCTCCTTCTATCCTCGTACGCGAGGTGGCGCATTCCATGAACTATCTTAGTCCCCCTCCTTTGTACTCACTCCAAGGAGTCGCATTCGCCTTTAGACTGAGGAACTGCAACGGGTAGCCCATATTCTAAATGAGGACGGACATACGCAGAGAAAATTGTCTGGAACATGTGCGGGTTAATGGCCTCTGTGGGTGGTCCCTGTGGGGCCGGCCACTGAGTGGTGGAGACACTGGGCTGAGCAACAGAGAGTGGTCGCGGTTGATTGAATTGGCTAGCGAAATGTTCCCTCCAGCGGTCCATTCGCCTTTCTCTGTTGGTAATCAACGACCCATCTGCTTCCGTGATGAGTTCGCTCACGCTGGGCATTCAGGGTCCCGTGGAGCGTGGAGCCAGCTTCGGTACCAATTCTTGCTGCACTATATCCTTCTGGTACTACGGCATCCCAGCCTGAATACAGTATTCTAGATGTGGCCTTACTATTGCCTTGTATAGATGTAGCAGCACCTCAGCTTTTCTCCATGCGAGGGCCGAAAGTAGTCCAGTGTGTTTCTTCCTGGCTATTGAAGCCGCAACAGCACATTAATCGGCCCGCTTAAAGTTTGCGGGGACTATGATTCCTAAGTCCTTAGTATATTTCACCCAGTTAGCGTCGAATTCCCTCTTAAAGCTTGACACGTTAATGAGGTTTATTATTATTATTATTATTATATTTGCACAATCTGATACAGATATGGTGCCGTTCAACATAAACAATGAGATGTACAAAGCGAGAAGGGGGGTACAAAGCGTTGTCATCATCGTCATCGTTGAACGTAGGCATGATACTACCCGGTTGCCTACACCGAAGTAGGGCTTTATTGTACCATGTGGGAGCTTATTCCAGTATGGTATATAGTATGAAAGCACAAGCCTGATCCAGGCAAAGTGCCACACAGTCATAGGCTGCACGTGGGCTAAGATACTGTCAGGTTGCCCAGGTCTAAACAGATATGAGGTAGAAAAAAGATCAGGAAAAACAGGGAAAGGTAGTGAGACTCCAGCCTGCTTCAGCATGCAACTCACAACCTCTGGCCAATCAATTTAGCATGGTGTTAGCCGCACAGCACAGAAGTACTGCACGATTGCACATCCGTGCAGATTCCAGTAGTTGACTACATGGTTGCTGAAAAAAGTGTTTAGGTACCACAGCCTGGGACTGTTCTTAAGTTTCATTGAATTACCCATTGTAGCTGTTTTAGGGGGAAGCTTTAGTAATTCAGGAATATCTCCTGTAAGACCCTTTAAATTCTTAAAGGCTTCTATTTGGTCGTCTTGCAGCCACCGTTGCTTTTGTGAGAACAGATCGAGGTCTTTGAGTCTTGCCTCATATGTTTTACCTGCCTGCCACTCAACCATCCTAGTCGCAAAGCGCTGGACACTTTCGAGACACGCGATATCTTTTTTAAGTACGGTGACCAGGATTGAACACAGTATTTCAAGTGAGCCGCACGACTACTTTGAATAAGGGGATGAGGATAGAAGGCTTTCGGCATGACAACGCTGAGCTTAGTCTGAACAATTCTCTGCGAACCTTGTTTACTGCTTCGGCACATTGAGTAGCTCACTTAAAATCTCCTGTAATTGTAATACCGAGATCCTTCACTTTCTGAGTAGCAGCTATTCTGATATTTCTTTCGCCGACTTCTAGCTGTGTCATCGAATCAGTCCTCAGAACGCATCTCTTACCCAAGTTTATTGGCAAGTCCCATGTCTTTGTCCATTCGATTACTTTCTCTAAATTCGAGACAAGCGTATCTTTACTGTCAGATTCTTGGATGTTAACATCATCCGAAAAATGTAAGCAATGTGAACTCAAGCAGGTTGCCAGGTCGTTCACAAAAATAAGAAAAATTAGTGGACCAAGCACTGAACTTTGAGGCACTCAATGAGTATCACTGATTCATCTGAGCCCACCCCCGAAATCCTAACATAGTTAGTGCTATTTGTTAAGAAGCTGTCTAACTATCGATGTGCTTCACATATGATGCCACACATCCTTAGTTTGTACAGAAAGTACCTATGGTTCACTGAGTCAAAGGCCTAAAAATCAAGGGAGCATACTTCGACTACTCTCCTTTCACCGAGCCGTAGTGCCACTACATCCAGAAAGCTCAGATTATTTGTTAAGCAGGACCTTCCCTTCCAGAATCCGTGCTGGGCATCGGATAGTAAGGAATTGTCCTGATATATTCAAGATAAGCTATGGCTCGCATATCAGTCCTCTTCTTAAATACGGTCTGCCAGCGTACTACCCATTATCAACAAGTCTAGACCTAGGCAACCTGACCGTATCTTAGCCCACGTGTAGTCGGTGACTACACGACACTTTGCCTGGATCAGGCTTGTGCTATCGGTTAACAGGAGAAAAAGCTATCCTCGACAAAGTTTAGCGTTACAACCTGTCACAGCAAGCATCCGCACTGTTCGGGTAAGGAGATTACCGAAGTTGCCTCACCAAACAAATTGAGACTCCTGTGTGTTTCCGCATGCAGCTTACTACCGGTGGTAAATCAATTTAGCATGGTATTAGATACACAGTACAGAAGTACTGCATGATTGCCTATTCTGATTTATCTCGTTTGCTTTTGGGACTTGTCGACCGAATAAGTTGAGAGATTTTGCGCAGATCACCGGCGATATTTTTTGTTTCTATTTGTTAGAATTTATTTAGCCGTGGCCTATTGCTGTCTAGTCGAAAGCTCCGTCTAATTTCGCACCTACGCCCCCTATTGTTCTCGGGTCCATAATATCTTTGACGCCGCTGAAGAATTTCAGTTGAGCCTTGTGAAACCAAGTATGCGTGTATGAATGCATAAGCCTGCTCAAAGCAAAGTGCCACCCAGTCATAGACTGCGCGTGGCTAAGATACTGTGAATCAAGTAGGAACTTGGTTCTGATTATTTAGTCTCGGTGTTTAATATTGCTGCGTCCTGCATAACCCTGCTATCGTGCTCCAACTTTGCTAGACAGTCGCACACAGAACAATTATTGTTAAACTGCCCCATGTTACCTTCTAAGCTTTTTTGACTACAGACTTTGAGAACTGTTCGATCTATTCCTATTCAAAGGCTTAGTACCGGAGAATTTAACGCAAACCTACGTCACACAATAGCATGGTTTATGTGCCTAAGCCCGGGCAACCTGACGGTATATTGACCCATGTGCAGTCTATAACTTTGCAGCACTTTGCTGGAATCAGACTTGTGATTTCATACACACTCATGATCCATCTGGGTATTTCAAAAGGAGCGCCAGTCCTAAATGCAATATCCAGCTAACACTAATAGCAATATGTTCAATGTGGGTTGAAATTTGACTACCATCGGATGGGCGCCAGGTTGTAAATTGACGCTCTTCATGGCGAAAGGATGTACTGACTCCCTCCAAATCGCATGGAGTGTTTATCCCAACGCGTGATCAGATTCCTTATAGGTAAGAGAGCTGCAATAAGAGCTACAATTTTATTCGCAAACCTGACATGAGTAGCTGCTGGGGGTGCCGTAAGTTTACATGAACAAGGTCATCAGTGAAGATTTCCAGTTGAAAGTGTGACGCTTCGAATAGTAGAAGTTAGTGCTTGTAAGCTAGCTAAGACAACGATGCTACTCTTCACTACAAATCAAACGAATTTTCTGTAAGTTTGTTCCCAGTTAATTTTTTGAAAGGTGAGTTTGTGCATAAACAGCAACCACAAACAGAGAGGTGGCTGTCGCCTTTAGATCTAATTTGTCATTTTACCTATTTTTCGTGCGATACAACCCGGCTGTCTAGACCAAAGTATTCGGGTTAGCTAGGGGCAACCCAGCCGATGCGTTTGGCTGAAATGCCTGACTGAGTTTCCATGACCTTTTCAATATACGTGGTTATACTAGCACCCGAGCGACACTACTCAGTGTATTTCAATCGGTCATGCAGCTACCCATTATACAACGTTTAGGTCCAGTTTCAGTTGGACAGTCAAGTATCGATACGCGTTTTCGATGCAATGTTTTACTTTTTCGAGATGATGAACACACCTCACAACGGCCATTCTAATTTGCTGTCCTGCTAGGCGACTCTTACTTTGAGATTTCGTACAGCTATTCAGTGGAGGCAATCTATTACGGTGGCCCATCTAGCGTAATCTTCATCCTAGTCCTAATTAATGTGGTAATCGATTGGCTTATAAGTATCGCTAATACTCTATACGCTATTCTCTATTTCTCATATCTGTCTAGGCCTGGGCAACCTGACAGTAATATCGCCCACGTGCAGTCTCTGACTGTGCGGCATTTTCCCTGGATCAGGCTTGTGCTTTCATACCATACCATCGCTAATACATTGTAATGCTATCCCAATCTATTCCTTGTAACATAAACTTTCGCATTGCAATTTTCAAAACGCTTTTCAAATTATCACAAGTGATTGTGAATTTTCTGATTTTTTTCTATTTCGAAAATTTAATCAATTTAGTGTTTTTCGCTCATTTTTAACTTGATCGGTCTTCCAGCAACCGTTCGCCGGGAATCCGTCAATAAGTAAGCGAGTCTGTGTTGCACAATGGAACTTCGCAACACCTCTGAACGAGAGGTCACTACTACCGAAAGTGTTGTCAATCCGGTAAGCTAACTTTTGAACATTTCTATATGTTGTTCTATTAAGGCTCGTTTATTCATAATTAATTTGAACAAGAAAATAGCTTTATTTGTTTTGACAAATTTTCAGCAAATATTAATTGTGTATGCGAACGAAAGTTTATCGATATCACTTCGGAATTCAGAAGTCCACTAGGTGTGAATAAGAATTTCTGTATGTGTATATATGTATGAAATCACAAGTCGGATCCCCGCAAAGTGCCGCGCAGCCAGAGACTGCACGGGGGTTAAGATTCTGTCAAGTTGCCGAGTCCTAGACAGATATGATAAATGAAATGAAAATAGCGGTGATACTCAAACGTCTTTCGCGTGCAGCTCACTACCTGCGAGAAATACGACAATAACAGCACAACCCAGAAGTACTACACGAGTGAACGTCCTTGTATATGCTCCTGAAGAGTATGCAAACCTTTAGAAATGGTGGTTTGCGCAGGATTTCGAATATGCGGATTACTTTGACTAGTTTGCCTCATGGGTGCACGGGTTTGCAATTGTGCACGTCTCAGACCGTGCTGAACTGATTTGCCACCGGTTGTGAGCTGCAGCCAAAAGCACGATGGAGTCTCGCTGCTATTTCTATTTTCTTTCTAGTCATTGGCAACTTGACAGTAACTTAGCCCACGTGCGATGTATGACTAGGCGGCACTTTGCTTGTATCAGCCTTGATTTTTTACTTACATCCAGTTGTAAATAAGCCATCTGCAAAGTTCGTTTGATTTTCTGGCTTTGGAAATCGTTCAAACTATTCTACCGGTCGCAGTCGACTATAAAACGGATGGAACACCTGCCCCACTTCAATTTCACGAGCCTGGACCGGATCTGACATCGACCCCCCATGTTATACTAAATTTAATTTTTCCGTACTGTCTGCCTAACTTTGCGTTGTATCAAGGTACATTGGTAACTACCCTAGTGACATTAATAATCATTCTTACCAGGACGATCGATTCCGGGAAGCCAGATAGACTCTGGCTGAACGCTTTTAACAAAAGTTGTTGAAGACCCTTAATTTATTCTCCACTTTGACCGGAGCAATTAGATAACATCACATGTGAGAGCATACTGATACTGATAGCACAGCTGCTTGTATCCAGGCAACGCTTTCGCACTTCTCTTTCCTGGCACGTGATTTTATGGAATTTAACTTCATTTTCGTTCATTTTTTTCGATTATCGGTTGTTCTTTAAACAATGCCTAAAACAGAAATTTTCTTGTCATTTTCTGTCTCTGAGCAACACTTACGTGGCGTTTTCAATGAACTTTTCTACTAAATGCAAACGTATCCTATCTCGTCAATGTGGCTCATTTTTTTAGACCTTGGTGATCCGAACAAGAGTGCCTGAACACCAGCAAACACAACTACAATCTTCTCCGGGACACGGGATCCGATGGAGCGCCGATGTGGTAGACAACGAATTCATGGGTAAAAAGAAATCCAAGTGCTGTTGCATTTACAAGAAACCTCGCCGTTGGGATGAATCGTCTAGTTCATCCTCTTCGTCATCGGAAGACGAAAATCCAGACAAACCAGTAAAGCATGTGCACTGCACGGAACATTGTCGTGGTCATACAAAACATTGTTATCGAAAGGGCTCGGAAAAGAATCCATCAACGGAACCGGGTACCTCCGAGCCCGACACGGACAATCTCCCTCGCCACCGTGATATCACAACCCACAATTCTCAATGAGGTCGTTGTCAGCCAACCCGAATTAAACCCACGGCCGCTGGTCGATTTATGTCGTGTGTATTACTTTCCAGAGTAATCAATGTACATTTGACTTTCAATCATTTGGCTGCATGTTAATTTCATCAGATCGTCACGCAATTCCGTCTTTTATAGCCTCAGTACTAGTCTGGTCTAAAATCTGAATTAAGCGACACCAGTGGAAGGGAAATTATTACGAAGTGTGTAAAAGCGGAGAGAGCATCGTTCGTCAACTGAAATGAGTTACTTTTGGTTCTGGAGTTTTATAGGATGTCATAGACGAAATCGCATTTGCAAATCACTGCATCACTTACTGGCCCACTTTAATCTGCAGCCGCGTTGTCACAGTCGTCGACCTTATAGATATTGGTGCGATTCACTATGACCTGTGCTCTTGACAGAGAACGTAAGCCTGAGAGGGAAATAAATCCACGTATGTTGTCGTCTAAAATTCCCATTAAAAGTAAACCTTTGTGGTGAGACATTTCAAATCACGGCTGTGATGGACGACGTGAAACCTGAGATCTACATTTAACCGAACTAACTGAAGATATTTGACAAGCTACTGCTGGCCCTACTCTTCAAGCTGTTTCTGACCCTTCCCATCCCCCATCCACTCTCAACAACTTTCCGTCTGTCAATCCCAGCTTTAGAATAGACCGCTCTGAACATGTTGGAACATTTCCTGTTCGCGAATTTACAGATCACTTTCTGAAACCACGGACCTCTGCTCACATTGGAGCCATGAATGTCAGAACTCTCAGACAAATAGGCCAGCAAGCTGCATTGGCTTTTACCTTAGATAGTCTATCTATTGATCTTCGCTGTTTATCAGTAACGCGCTTATATGATCCGTCTATAATAACTGAACTTACGGCTCCAAACCTTTTAACTCGTTACTTTTTGCGCTGCTCTGGTGATTCTGTAGCTGCCATTTCAGGACAGGCGGGTGTTGGTATAGTGCTGAATTCACGTGCCGAATCCTGTCTAATCGATTGGATTCCTCGCAATAGCAGAATGTGCGCAGTTAGACTCGCCACTAATATTAGACCAAACTCAAAATCTTCTAATCAGAGATGCTTGTTTATTGTTGCAACTTACGCTCCGACTAACACCAATTCCGACGACGAGAAGAACGCCTTCTACGACGATCTTTATGCTCTTTTGCGACGTGCAAAAAGCTCCGATATTGTTGTCTTAGCGGGAGATATGAATGCCAGACTGGGTCGCTTAGATACATCTGAATCACAATTAGGTGGCATGTTTGGTCTTGAAGGCCAGCGCACAGATAACGGTGAACGGTTTATACAATTCTGTGCACAATCTCGATTATTCATTAGCAGCACCTCCTATCGCCATAAAAGATGTCAATGTGCCACATGGCGCTCGCCGGATGGAAGCCAACCTTCTTCCCATATCGCCATAAGTACTCGCTGGAGAGGTTGCATTGAGGACTGCCGCTCCTTTTTGAATACCTACATAGATTCAAATCATGCTCTTGTGCGATGCAGGTTCTCGTTAAAGTTCTCCGGTACGAAGCCTTTGAATGGGAAACGCATTGTGGTCGAAAAATTCTGTCTGCCTGCAGTTCAAGTATGAAAGCACAAGCCTCATGCAGTCAAAGTGCCGTACAGTCAGAGACTGCACGTGAGCTACGTTACTGTCAGGTTGCCCAGGCCTAGACAGATATGAGGGGAAAATAGAAATGATAGTGAGACTCCAACCCTGCAGTTCAAGACATTTATAGGACCACCTTGAGTAACTCACTCCCAGTTGCCCAGTATGCAACTACCGATGAAAGGTGGAACAATATAGCAGGGATTATGCGAGCCGCCGCAA